>MU227302.1:1297577-1317782 GCA_018584345.1 Thuja plicata
GTGCTCTCTCTCTCTCTCTCTCTCTCTCTCTCTCTCTCTCTCTCTCTCTCTCTCTCTCTCTCTCTCTCTCTCTCTCTCTCTCTCTCTCTGTTTTGCTTCCTCTGCATGCAAGATTTCAGTCTCTTTTTGCATTCTTTGAATTGTTCCCAATTGGTTCTTTCTCTCTACATGCAATGATGTAATTTTTTGTCTCAGGCCTTGAATAATTTGACCAAGTTGATTTTCCCCATCTACTCACAATAATCTCATCTCTTCTTGATAATTTTCAGTAATTCCAAATTATTTCTCACCCTCTGCCGTAAGTATTTTGTTTTCTTCCTTCACCCCGCAAAGTTCATATAAAAGATATGTATGGTAATATTCACAGTATTTAGGAGACACAAATTGGTAACAATTCAAGCAGTAGGAATCAAAAAATGCACACCCTTCTTCACCAAACTATATAGATGGGAAACCTGAAATACATCTCGAAGTAGAGTTGCTCCCTTCGCTTCGGGCCATTGCAAATTAACAAAAGTTTTCTTCTCTTCCCTCCAGCAAAATAGCTTATTTCAATTGTTACCCATGATTTTTTTTAAATGGCCAATTGGTTTCCTTTTCTTCTTTCAGTGCCCATCCATGATTTTTTCTGCAATCTTCCAACCTTTCATACATAGTTATTACAATTTAATACCCTTCTAGTACATAGGTGTTTCAAGTCAGTGAAATTGTAATCTCTCTCTCTCTCTCTCTCTCTCTCTCTCTCTCTCTCTCTCTCTCTTTCTCTCTCTCTCTCTCTCTCCAAAGTAACCCAATCTCCTCTTATGCACACTCATTTTTTTTCACTTCCTTTGCACGCAAGATTTCAATCTCTTTTTGCATTATTTGAATTGTTCCCAATTAGTTGTTGCTCTCTACACGCAATGATGAAATTTTCTGTCTCAAGGCTTGGATAATTTTACAAAGTTGATTTTCCCCATCTTCTCGCAATAATCTCATGTCTTCTTGCAGATTTTCATTAATTCCAAATTGTTTCTCACCCTCTGCCGTAAGTATTTTATTTTCTTCCTTCACCTTGCAAAGTTCATATAAAAGACATGTATGGTAATCTTCACAGTATTTAGGAGGCACAAATGAGTAACGATTCAAGCAGTAGGAATCATAAAATGCACGTAGACCTTCCAACGTGTCAAAACGGGTCTTAGGAAGTTGCATGCCAGACCTTCCTGATGACATGTCCACAAAGCTCAAAATTCTTCGTATACATCGGGCCTTGCAAATCCAATTCTCACATGTCCTCCTTGATGATATTTCCTAGGAAAAATATGACCACAAGTTAACTTTTCTTTGCATTTCCTAGTACAAAAGCTCATACTTCCATCTCCATACATCCTTAAATCATGACATTTGGTAACAACATGTCCAGCATCATCTGAATGTTTAGGACAGTATAGTGGTATTCCATTACCAACATACCCATTATCTGTAAAATGCTTTATGATATCACTCCACACTGGAGAATTATCTAAGACTAGCTTGGCATTTCCAAAGATATATAGACCAATTCTAGCCCTGGAAAGGGTAACACAAGTTGTGTTTGGAATGTTAAGAAATCCTATATTTTCTGATGTTTTTACATTCAAATTAGGAATTCAATGTTTCTTACCAAAGAAAATAATATGATATTGCTCTCTTGTCCCTAGTTTCTAACTATCATCAACATAATCACATTTGCAAACTTGTTTCCAATCAAAATTACATTCAAGCTAAGCTGTTTTGGCTTCTCGATAAACTAACTGCTCTATAAACATAATATTTAATGAAAGACCAAATTCTACACCATCTTTACCTCCTCTCATCCCCACATATTGAATAGAGTTACAAAACTAGAAATCAGAGGACCTTTTCTGAGCTCAACAAACTCCCAGTTTTTCTTTTAACTCCCTCTAATTTGCTTCACACACTCCCTATAAGCTTCGAGTAAATCTTCTCTTATAACCTTGAACTAGGTGTGTAAATAATTGTACTCTCTCTCTCTCTCTCTCTCTCTCCATGCCTTTTCTATGCACATATGTCACGATTTTCTATGCCTTTTCTTTTCACATCCTCGTAGGATAAACCATCAGCATAAAATGTACAAAACCTATCCCTCCTTGAACCCCATTTTGTCACCTCTTGAGACACCTCATTTGCACTATTGGACATTTTTTCTAATGTTGTGGCGAGGGTAGAGTGATGCTGAAGACCGAAAGCCTTTAACCTATTGACCAATATATTAATTTGTGCACTATTTTGGTTAAGGCGTTGCACAAGGTCTTCTTGTGATGCATGTACATGACCTAACGACACATGTGGATGGCGTACAGGTGGTGATGGTTGTGGAGGATGAGAATTTTGTGGAGGGTTTACGAGTGGAGATTGTGGTTGAGGGTTTATGGGTGGCGAGGGTTGTTGATGGTTTACAGGTGGTGATGATAGTGCTTCTACGGGGGTGGTCTTTCATTTTGTTTTAATCTTTTTAAGTTGTTTGATGAATCTAGAATGAAATTATTAAAAGAAAACAAAAAATTAATAAAATAACCTAATTTGATTACAATTGCAAAAAAACAACAAAAACAAACAAACAAACACGATCAAGTTTTCCTATTGTTTAACCTCCTCCACACTTCTGCTCCACGGTTTAGGTGTTAAAAAATGGCCTAAGCCATGGGTTGTTCTATTTTTTTTATGTTTCTCATAACCCAATCAGGTTATTAAAAACTCAACGAGTCACATAACTTGATCAGGTTATGAGAAATTCCTCATAACCCGATCGGATTTTGAGCCGCACACAATTTTTTATAATATTTTCTAGGCTTGCTTTACCAAGCCTAGAACGATTTCAAATTTTCAATAACCCGATTGGGTTATTGAAAATTTGAAATTTTTTAAAAGTTGTGTCCACTTTTTTGGTCCACAACTTGGTGCACACACCCTTAAGTGAACCAAGTGCCATAAGAATACAAAGGTAATGTTTTCTAGAAACTAGATATATGGTGTTGTGCTTGATTAAATGTTGATGGCTAACCAAGAAGAAATTGTTAGCTTTGTGAATTGGGAATTATATAAAAAAAAAATTGCAGTTAATAATCTTATAAAAGCATCAAAATAGATAGGTACATCATTAAAGAGTACATGTTTATGTGTCCCTCTTGGTGGGAATTGTTACAAGGCCAAAGTTTCCATAGCCTATTTTTTCTCGTGATGAAAGACCATTTTAGATAATATCAGCGGAGAACAAAATAAGGAGACAATTTCTAGATTGTTGTCTATCTTTAAAAGAAAAGATGACGGAAAATTTTGTTGTCCCTTCAAAAATGGTAATGTCTTAAAGACTAGAAGACTCCTAATCAAAACAACTAAGAAATATTGTAGGCCGCATAGTCACAATAAAGGGAGACACAATTATCGGCCATTGTTAAGTTGTTCATTATATCATTTTAACAATTTATATACATAAGAAATCACTTGATGATGAGATCATGATCATGGTTTATTTATGTTTATCATTTTTATATAGGTGGAGCACCCTAGGGAAAATCATAAGAACCGCCAAAACCTGAAGAATTTGGTTTTCCAAGTGGAGGAACATGGAGCTATGAATATCAAAGTTGAGGATAATGATGCTATGGAAGAAGATGATCATACACCATAAAATATAATTAAAGATGATGGCACAAATACATTGATCCATGACACATTCAGTATTGGTGCAGCTGATCATGATGATCAATATGACCTTGATGTTGCTCATAATTGACCTCTACTTGAGAAGGCATACATTCCCCTTTAAGAAGGCTCCCAAACAACTCTTCTCTTCACTGTATTGTTGTTGTTCAACTTGGAGGTTGTGAATTGTTTATCTAATATAAGAATCTCACGTATGTTAAGGTATGCAATATATGTCATCTTTTTTAATATATTTTTGTTATAATTTCATAATAGTTAATAAAGGGAGAAACATGTACCATTAATATTCTTTATATTAACAAATTATTATTTTTTTTATTGTAGATTGATAGGTGAGTTTGGTTAGCACCATCAAATATTATACCTCGCTCATACCAAGAATTATCTGTCATTTTGAAAGATATAAGAATGGAGTATCAAGCTATAAATGCATGTCCCAATGATCATATTATATATTATAAACTAAAAAAATGGTTCCTTGCAAGGTTGTTGGTTATATTACTATTATTCCGCATTTATAATGGTTGTTTATGTGCACTAGGTTGGCACAATTTATTGATTACCATGCACACAATAGAAGTCAAGATGACATTATTTGAATTCTTGCGGATGGTTCTTCATTTATGGACATAGAGAAAAAGTGGCCACACTTTAAAGAAGAACCTCATAATCTTAGGCTTTTATTGGTAGCGGACAGAGTCAATCAATTTGGAGAGGTGAGATCTATTTACTCGGTGCGACTTTTTTTATCAACAATAAAATTCCTCCATAGATGTAAATAAAGAGGGAGCACATAATGTTGGCAATGATTGTTCTAGGTATTTTTTCATTTAATAGTCATATACATTAAATTTTAAATATTGCAGTAAAATAGTCATAATAATTATGTAATGTTTTTCTTAATTCAACTAGGTAAGTACCAAGGGGTAAAAGCACAAAGCTGTGTCACGTTTCAGGACAACTTATCAGCACAACTGAATTTGAGTATTTATAACTAAAATTATTTTTTATCAAACATATGGTCTAGCTAGATTCATTCTAGCTAAGTTAGATAAGTTCTTCACCTTTTCCAATTGGAAATATCTATTAAATGCATGTTTTATAACAATTACTAAAGAAATAAAATTATTTCAGAAAAATGATGTTTCAATAACTCTTACTATTTTTAATGATATTTTTTTACAAATATAAAAATACCCTTTTTTAGAGAACAGAGTCAAGATTATCATTATATAATTTTTATAGTATTTTAAGTAGATCTAATATATTATAATTTCAAAATACTGCAAGTAGGTATTTTAACATTCGAGAATTAGATTCTTCAAAAATAGAAAAAAATAGTAAAGCTTATCCAAAAAATTGAAAATTTGTATTTAACACTAGAGGAGAGAGTTATCTTTAAGAGTGTGTAATTTATTTTCTGAATGGTGTAGATTTGATAGGGGAAATTTGACGCGAGATGAAAACTGTCAATTTCAGGTATGTTCGACTTTGAGTAGTTATAATTGAGAAAATATAAATTGAAAACTAATTTTTCTTCTTTTCTGCACTAGCTGTACATTTTATCAATGACATATTTTGAAATCAAAGGAAAAAAAGATTATTTGCATATACTTTTTTGGTGCAGACAAGACCCTCATTTTTCTGTATTTTTCAGCAAGTAAAAAATGGACTTAAAATTTTTAAAAACTATGTGAATTCTTGTTCAAAAAAAATTAAAAAAATTATAGGCATAAACTTCATCCACTTTTACACATTTCATTATTTTACATCATCTCCAAATTTTAAAACATAAATGTCATTTTTATGTCGTTAAAGTTAAAAATTTTGTGTTGTTGACCTTTTCCTTTATAAAAGTGTGACACAGCTTTGTACTTTTACCCCAAGTTAAAGATATACATGTATATATGGAGCCTCTTATCGAGGAATTGATGGAGTTATGGAATTATGTCATTATGTATGACATCTCTAGACCAATAAGACAGATAATTTTCATTCCATGTAATTCTTGTACAAACAATTCATGATGCCCTAGGGCTAACACATTTTTGTGGTATGTTATAGTGTTCAAGTTGTGAATGGTAATTATAATTATAAAAATTAATATATTTTATTCAATAATACATGATCTTGTAGGTATTCAAACAAAGGGAAAATTTTCATGTCTACTTTGTGGACTAAAGATGAAATCTCGTCATTCAAAAAGTTTAGAAAAGAAGGTGTTTGATGAGTATAGGCACTTCCTCAACATAAATAATAAGTATCGAAATACTGAAAAACAAATTTTTAATGGGAAAGAAGAGAATACATCTATTAGGAATAACAAAAAAATAGTAGAGCAAAGGAAAGTATCCAAGTGTGAGTGCATGAAAGGAATTTACAATGTTCACCAAGAGAGATAGAGAGGAATTGCTACAAAGTATCAAGCCAAAAGGTAACCAAAATGCTCCTAGAACCAAGACAAGAACACAAGGATTTGAAAGGGTAAAAATAAGAAAAACCCCTTGTAAAGAATATGAATATGGCACAAGGCCTAAAGAATGAGAGAAATAAGCTCAATACAATATTGAGAGAAACTTTTAGAATGAGAAGTGAGAAAGAAAAGAAGATTATTCAACTTGAGAGAACTAACTTAGAACCCCTATGAGAGCCTTAGAACCTTAAGAAGTGTGTGAGAGTCATCTCTTAAGTAGAGTTGAGTGGAGAAGTTTTCATGTAACTCCCATACTCTATGTGTGCCACACTCACATTTGATGTGTGCCATGTGGAGGAATCCTCTTAAGGAGGAATATCTAAAATCCTTTATTAAAGGAATTACAAATATAAGACAATACCTCGGTATATCTTTTAATTACATAGATACCAAGGAGAGATTAATTCTAATATCCTTCTTTAATCTTTAATTGGGGAGATGGGATCAATAGGTATGACACCCAAATGTTTACAATAATTTTGAGATGTTTCTTTTGAAAGAGTCTTCAGGAGTTTGTTGATAGCTTGATCATCATGTATTTATTCAACTAAATTTGTGGAGCTTGAATGGTACATATGAATGATTGCTAAGTGGAGAGCACTTTGACAATACAAAGATGTAATTTCTTGCAGAGGGGGTCCCAAATCTTCAAGTGACCATTCAGAGTCTTGAGGTGCATCTATGCATTTGTATATTCATTTCCAGTAGAAAATAGAGGTGGAGCATGATCAACACCTAAGCCTACAATAAGGCAAGAAACACTAGTAGAGCGCCCATCATTGGGATCGCCTAGTGCTGAATCAGTAACACAATAGAAATCAAAATCATATTGTGAATCATCAATCATATAATCAGGAATGCAATCTTTAGTTGCATAAAATAAATCTGTAATGTATTCAACATAATATGAATCATCAAGAGGAGGAGAGCTTCCATCATTATCATTAACCTCCACACCAATCATAAGATTAGTACCATCATTATGAATAATGCACATCTTGAGTAATGAACATATCTTGAAAAGTAACATTGAGAAAGTTAGAGATAATTTCTTCTTCTTGTTAAAGAATATCATCAACATGAGAGAAAGGATCATAAAATTGCATTGCATCATAAGGAGAGACCATATACTCACTTTGATTAGGAAGATAGTAATCAAGAGGTTTATTCCAAGAGTATAATTTATCATAATATTTATCCCAAATATTATTATCATCATAGTGAGAATTAGGAATCCCATGTGGAATAGTAAAAGCATGACGAGTGTTATTATTAAGAGATCTAGGAGTTTTAGGATTATCACTTCTCATGTTTAAGTTTCTTAAAACAAGTATTGATCACATGACCATCTTTCCCACAATAATTGCAATGAGGTCTATTAGAATTGTTATGATAACCATTTTTATGATTATGATTATTTGATCTATTATTATGAGATCTAGACATGAAAGCATGTTCATTAGTTTTGATAGAGCCAAATTGAATTAACTTGGCCTCTTCTTGACGTAAAAGTGTTTGCAAGATAGCATAAGTTAATTGATTATTGATTTTCTAACAAAGGGATATCTAATTAAGAATGAATATTAGTGATAAATTGTTGAAACTCTTTAGGAAGACATTTTTTAAGAATAATTGTAATTAATCTAATATCATTTATACTAACATTAACACCACTTTGTTGAGTTTTAATTGCATCAAATTTGAGTAAGAATTTATCCATATTTTTAAAATCATTATACCTTAAGTCCTCCAAGTTGTCTTGGATTTGAATCTTACGGGATTCAGATGAGTTGTCATACATCTATTGTAGAATGTCCCATGCTTGATGGGATTTGGTACAATGTCCAATTAACACATAAAGATCAGGAACTATGGAGAGACCAATCAATCCAAGGACTTCTTCGATTTTTGTTTTCCATGCATCTTTTTCAGCTTGTGAAGCAGAGGTAGCTGGTTCAATAGAAGAATCTGTAGCAACTTCAAGTAAATGTTTAAAATAGAATAGAAATGAAACATGAGTTTTACATTGATGATAATTAGAACTATTTTGTTTAATTTATGAAATTAAAGTAGACATGATTAATAAGCAGGATGATCAAATTAAATTGAACAATACAAATTATAATGAATATATATTGATTAAGATCAAGAAAAATAAATTTAACTTTAATGAAACTTACAATTGAATGGTTAAATAAAGATATTAAAAAAATTTAAATTTTGATTACGAAGGATTAATGAACCAATAATAGAATTTGGTTAGAATTGAAATTAAGAACACAAAAGTGAAGCGATTTGAAGTAAAATGGGGTGGAACAAATGTATTGACATTTAAACTTTTCAATTTAAATAAAATTAAAAAATACTAAGACAGAAGAGATTAATATTAAATGAAGCTTGGATTAGAGAAAAAAATGATGATAAGCAATGAATAACAATGATTTGATTAATCAAATTGATGTATACAAATGTTTAATAAAATTTATAAGAAATGAATTAATTTAAAATAATTGAAAATGTTGAAGAACGAATTTAATAAAATAAAGTAATTAGAGATGAGATGAGTCAAAGATAATATTCAAACTACAACTTAAAATTAGCAAACCACGGTTATGCTGAAAGGAATTTCAGAACAATGACATAAATCTGCCAATGTACTAACTTAGGAAAATAACTCCTAGCTGCAGCCTGCAAGAAAAAATGTTAGAGAGAATCAATATGCCTACAAAGAAATGGTTTGAGTGAAGTAAATAATGATAAATGTAAGTTACATAAAATAATAAGTTGCGCAAGATGAAGATTAGATAATATAATATTAATGATGTGCGTAAACTACTTTACCAATGTTGCGCTAAAACGATTATAATAATGATGCCTTTGAACTTTGAATCCTCTGAACAAGCAGAAGAAAAAAAAATTGCAATGCTACAAAAGGAGGGATAAGGAAATTTTAAAGTTGGATGGCAGAAAAAGTTGTGCAAGCAGCATGCAAGGATAAGAAAGGAGGGCAACTAAAGCTAATTGTATGAAATGTTGCATTACACAAGGAGGGCAGCTAAAGTTGCACAAGCAGTAGATGTTTAATGTAGAGATTTAATATAGATGTTTAAGTATATGTTGTGAAGGAACCAGAATGCTACGCACTGTGGGATGATGTTTAAAACATGTATTGATAGTTTTAAATGAAGGCTTATGCAAGGAAGGAAAAGGTTTAATATGCTACCAAAGTCTGCGCTAGGATTAAAATATGATGCGCAATCAAGGAAGAAGGAAAAGCTATTGTGCTAAGGATAAATGTTGCTTTATGAAAGGAATGACAAGTTTAAGGAATAATAATAAGTAAAGTTGAGTGAGGAAGAGGAAATAGACAGTGCAAGGTACCAAAATACAGACGTAACTACTCTGCGCAAGGTAAGGGACAAAGGGAGATAACTGCACAATGAAGAAATATGAAGGAAATGAAGGAAATGAAGGATATGCAGTGTTGAAGGATATGAAGGAATATTAACAATGAAAATGCAGTGCTAAAAAAACAATGGAAGATTTTTACTAGTTTCTATGCAAGAGTTTATGAAAGTTATGCTAAGAGACAAGAAATACAAAGTATAATCCTAAAAAATATGGAAATGAGAACAAAGATCTAACTAGTGAAAGGTGTGCAGAACAATGATATTAGAAAAATATATGAATTTTTTTTGATATAATAGAAGACCACGCTTCCTCTATGCAAAGAAAGAGAGTTGTTGCGCTAAAATTGAACTTATGGGGTGCGTAAAGTTAAGATGCAGATAAAGCTGCACTCAAAAGATTTTATAAAAGTTGTGCAAAGATAAGATAAATGTATTTAAGAGTTATGAAATGCATACAATGCTGATAAAACAGAGAGAATGATGTGTTAGAATATAAAGTAGTAGAAATATTAGAAAATAACAATAAGAGACTGATATAATAATAAAACAGATTGATCTACTTCAACAAATAGATTGATCTACTTCGACAAATGACCCTCATTGGTAAGTTCTCAAAGAATTCATTGATATTTTTAGACTTTAAATCTTGGGCTTTTCAAATTTGGGTCGGGCTGCAAGATATTTTTTATCTAGATTCAGATTTGGGTTATTTTGTTGCTCTTTTTGAGACAACAACTTGTAGGGATTCCATTCACAAATATAAAAGCTAGTTTTGTCAAGGCTTGGGATTATACTCCACAATTTGGACCCGTAACTTTAAACCGGATACCACGGCTTTCCTTTTCTTTCCTCATTGGATTTCCTTTCCCTTATTGCCTTTGGAGTACAGGGATCTTGCCATTGTGGAAATCATTGCTAATAAAATTGGTATCTTCACTAAACACGATCTTATTCCCTTTGAGTTCCCATAGTGTGCTCCTAGAGTATGTGTCTATCTAGATGGTTTGAAGGAATTGCCAGAACAGATCAATCTTAACTCAAAGTTGGGGGTTTGGTCTCAATGCATTTTTGTTCAAAATGAGAATACTATTCATAAACTCTAGCATACACTGGGTTATTTTACTTCCCAATGCATGCCACTATCCTCTTCTGGTATGAATGTATGTATAGATCACTATACTGATTCTGCAAAATGCTTGAATAAGGGTCCTATTCAGGATAACCAAGTGCCACCTAACAAAGATCTCCCACTTCCAATATCCTTCTCACTTCCCACCTGTTTACAAATCATATTTCACATTTATAAGGTGTTCACCTTCTTCTTCTATGCATTAAGATGCATGCTCATGCTCAAGCAATACTCTCCCACTCAGATTCAGCTTTGTTATCCAGCTGTCAGCGCCTTTCAATGTGATCAAACAGAGTAGTTCAACATAGAACTTAACACAATTGTTCACCAATTAATGTTCCAAGATTACCCGTCTAATATAAAATATATGCACACAGTATTCCACAGCAATGTTGTTGTGGAACTTAAGGCTCTGGATTTCACTGACACTATGATTATAGAGCTGGCCACGAAAATAATCCATGAAACTTTATCAGAGTAAAGCTCTTTGTTCAATACTAATCCAAACCCTTCAAGTCATTTTATTCACACAGATAATTTCCCCTCTCAACCGACAGTGATTACTGAAACCATAGAGGAAGATTATTTTGAGCGCCAAATGTGTAAGTTTGCTGATCATAAATTCCAATATGACTCCTTTCCTCTCAGGGACTTCTTAGCTACGGATCAGGTGAAAATAATCCCTCAAAATTGTGTGGATTTTACAGTTGAACTCAATGAGGATTATTTACATACTGATCAGAGTAATCTAATTCATAACTTCCTCTCGAGCAATAATGAAAATAAGATTATCAAGGATAGTGAAATTGCTGATCAATTGATAGATCTAGACCCAAATGAGGTTGTTCAAAATGTCCCACTGGGGGGATTTGACCATTGATTAATACTATCTATTGAACAATCTCCTAATAAAAAATCCCAATGCAATCAGTTCCCCAAAAAGAGAGGGAGGAAATCTAAGGGAGACAAAATAAAGGTAGAAATAGCAGCGAGCATTCAATCCACATTGGATGATAAGTTTACATCCACTAAAAGATTGACAAGGAGAACTAAGGGTTCTCCTTGTCACCCATGAGGATTGCTTCTTGGAACATTAGAGGCTTAAATGCCTCTAAAAAAAGAGGTAGAATCAAGTCTAAGATTGATTCTATGAGAGCAGACATCATCCTGTTGCAAGAAACTAAGTTGTCTCAAGAGAGTTATGATAAAACAATTAACAGATGGTCATAGTGGAATTCGGTCCACAAATAGAGCAATGGTGTTTCAGGTGGCCTTACGGTTCTATGGGACCCCAAAGTAATTCAAAGTCAGCTCTTAGACCAACAAGACAATTGGAAATTACTAAATATCACGAGGTGTGACATTTCTTTCATTCTACTCAATATTTATGGTCCATCAACAACACTAGATAAACTAAAATTGTGGAAACAATTGACACATATCATTCAATCACAAAATAATCAACTTATAATTCTGGGTGGAGACTTCAATGCCACTTTAAAATCATCAGAAAAGCATGGTGAAATTTGACCACCTATGAAAACTATCCAAGATTTCTCCAATTTCTTAGAGGATAATAACTTATCAGACATCGATCCTAACAATGGCTCCTTCACATGGACCAACAAGAGGGCTAACTTCTCTCAAATTTTTGTTAGGCTTGACAGGTTCCTTGTATCTCAGGAATGGATTCTGTCAAACACTACATTTCAATCTAAAATTATGGTCCGGCCAGGTTCAGATCACTTCCCCATTGCCATACAAATTATCTTTTTAGGGACAAATCAGGGTAACCAGCATCAACCTTCCTTTACATTTGAAAGGATGTGGCTCAGACACCCTCAATTCCTTCCACTACTTCAACAATTGTGGGTGAGCACCCCATTCTGTGATGGATCAAAAATGCATCAGTTTGCAGCCAAAATGAAATGGGTTAAAAAACACATAAAAAATGGAATGAGCTGGTCTTAAAAAATATCTTTCAAGAAAAAGAGATAGTTAAGAATCAGCTGAAGGAAATTCTTGAAAACATTATCAAACATGGCATGGATAAGGATAATTTTGTAAAACAAAGTAAGCTTCAGCTCGAATGGGAAGAAATTTTTATCAGAGAAGAGACTTATTGGTGACAAAAATCCTGAGAGCTGTGGCTTAGAGATGGGGATAAGAATACTGAATATTTTCACGCTTCTGCTAAGCAAAAGAGAGCTGCTAATCATATCTTCAACATTAACAATGCAGAAAATGGGCTCCCAATTTCAGATTTTCAAGGGATTCAAGAGGAAGGGGTCAAATTTTTTAAAAATTTATTAGCACCACCTACTTTGCCAGCATTTCCTGGAGCATAATCTCTATATATTTTCAATGTTATTCCCTCCCTTGTATCAAAATATGACAACTTACTTTTAATGGCTCCTTTCACATTGCATGAGCTTAGGAAGGTTGTATTCTCTTTGCCCTCAGATAAAGCCCCAGGCCCAGACAGGTTCTCAGCTCTATTTTCCAAGTATGTTGGGACTTCATTAGCTGGGATTTAATTGGGGTAATTGAAGGATCCAGGAAGAATAAAGCTATGTTAAAATACTTCAATACGACTAACATAGCTCTTATCCCCAAGATTAAGTCTCCCAAAGCTTTCTCAGATTTCAGACCTATTTCATTATGCAATACTGTCTACAAAATCATTACCAAGGCCATATATATGAGAATGCAACATCTGATTCCTAAGTTAGTCTCACTTGAGCAAGGGGGATTTGTCCCTAGGCAAGAAACCATGGAAGGAGCATTAGTTTCCCATGAGGCTCTTCATTCAATCAACTCATCCAACTCCTCAAATTTCATTATCAAACTTCATATGTTGAAGGCATACGATAGAGTCTGCTGGGAATTTCTTTTCAAAGTTCTACAAAAATTTAGATTTTCAAAAAATTGGTGCAAATGGATTCGAGCTTGTATCTCGGGAGATTGGTTTTTAGTTATTATTAACGGGGTCCCAGCGGGCTTCTTTCCTTAAACACAAGGGGTAAGGAAGGGTGATCCACTATCCCCGGTCTTGTTTATTCTAATGGAAGAAGCATTTAGCAGATTTATTCATAGGAAACACAAACTTGGTCACTGGCAAGGTACAAAAATTGGGAATTCTGACATTTTGGTTACGCACTCACTATTCACTGATGACACTTTGCTTTTTGGGTCATGCAATGCAAGGGAAGCCATGCAGATTAAACATGTTCTTGACACATATATTGCTGTATCAGGGAAAAAAGTTAATGAGAATAAATCCAAGATATATCTGTTCAATACAAATCAGGTTATATCCGCAAGAATTGTTAACATCTTAGGGTTCACACAAGACTTCCTCCCATTTGTATATCTAGGTATTCCCTTCTTCATGGGGTCTAATAAAGCAAACTTCTGGTCTCTTATTATCGATAGAATTAAATGTAGAGTAGTGGCTTCGAAAGCCAAATGGCTTTCACTAGCTGGCAAAATTCTTCTCGCAAAAATAGTGTTGTCAGCTATCCCTAACTACTATCTTTCAGTGCTAAAAGCCCCCTCTTCAGTGATCCAGAATATCCAAAAGTTAATTAGAGAGTTTTTATGGGCTGGAAACATAAATGGGGTAAAGAAAATTTCTCTCATCTCGCTGCAAGATATGGCCCAAGACAAAAATATGGGTGGGGCTGGAATACATGATCTGGTACAAAGAAATAAAGCCTTCGGTGCCAAACTAATTTGGCACATGTATGTTAAACCTCAGAGAAAATGGTGTTAGATAATGCAATATAAGTACCTAGATAACAACTGCCCTTCAAGAGTACTATCAATTAAAGATCCCTCAAGAGGGTCGGCCATATGGGACTTTATGATGTCATCCAGAGACATAGTGACTAACTATCTGACATGGGAGGTGAATAATGACCAACAAGCTAAATTTTGGTGAGATTCTTGGAATGGCTCCCCCCCCAATCCTCACACCAGACCCTATGGATGCGTTGATTGTCTCATCAAAAAATTCTTGGGGAAAATACTTGATAGAATTTTCCTTTGTAATATGTCTATTCTCCAAGAAAGTGATTTGGAAGGACCTGGGTGAGCTACCTATTCCTCACCTGATCAGGACAGATTTCACCAATTACTCTCAGGCTTAGCGATTTATCTTTCTAGGAAGGAAGACCGGTTAATCTGGGCCCCAGACAAAAATGGTTCATATTTAGTTAAGGAGGGATATAGGATTCTCCAATTGATAGAATCTAATAAAATTCCTTCTCGTGCATTCTCCTTCTGCTGGTCTCAGATTACTCTCCTGAAGGCTGGGTGTTTTGCATGGATAGCCTTGAAAAATAGAGCTGTAACGAGTGACAGATTATCTAAATTCCATATAGCACAACCCTTTAATTGTCATCATTGTAACCAAGAACTTGAGAATGGAGACAACCTCTTCTTGAATTTCACCTTTGCACAGCAATGCTGGCTCTTTATTCTTGACAAATTACACTTCTTCACTTCTCTCCCAAATAAATTGTGGGACCTCTTTTAGTCCTGGAAAGAGCTTTATCCCAACTCCTTTTTTTCGAACCTCCGAACCTACATCCTAGCTATAATTGTTTGGGGTCTTTGGTGGGAGCGTAATATGAGGATTTTCTGCCAAAATCCCTCAGCTATTGAAAGTGTTCTTATCAACATTGAGAAATCCATATCTAAAGTTGTCAACACCAACCACACTAAGCACAAATGCAATCCGGTTTTGTCTAACTGGGACATGACTATCATTCATGATTGGAAAAGTATTCATGTTCCAATTGCCTGGTGTCAAACCTCAAAGGCTTCCCCTTCACATGATAGAGCCAACATTCACTGGATCCCCCTGTTGCTGGGCATGTTAAAATAAATTTTGATGGCTCATCAAGGGGCAACCCAGGTAAATCAGGCGTAGGTGTTTGTATTCGTGATAATTTTGGTGATGTGCTAGCTATTAAATCTGCTCCCCTACCTTTTGGATCAAATAACATAGCAGAATCTCAGGCTCTCTTTCTAGGTCTTGTCTTGGAAAAACAAGGTGGTTTTTGTCTGATCCAAAATGAAGGTGACTCCATGGTTATCATTAATGCTTGCATAAAAAGAGAATCACATAATTGGAAGTTGGCTTACATCCTCCAACAAATCTGGCAACTCATTGACACCTTTGAAGAAGTTCTAATTTCACACACCCTTCATGAAGGGAATGCCCTTGCTGATTATCTAGCTAACATGGGATGTGACTGTTATGCCTATGACACACTATATCCAGCAGATGTTATGTAGAAGAATGCAGTTCTGCAAAATCTGATTACAGTAGATAAAAAATGTGCAGACTTCAGGACTAATCTGGGTAGTAACTATTCTAATTTATGACAGGGGGCTAACCATTGCTGCAGGACAAACATGGTGGAAAAATAATATCCATAATACTTCATTGATGTTGGCGGTCTATCCTCTCAACTCCCACAAATTAGATGATGTTTTGATTCTCATCCCCCTTGCATTCAGATTTAACAGGGGAATTCAGATATGATTGCAGATAAATGGTGCAAGGAAAATTGATGTTCAGGGTTTTCCATCATGGGTAGATGTAGGTCACACATATCCAGACCAAGCCTCTTCGAGTGGACACCAATTCCTCTTTGGAATCTGTGGCTGAGTTCAAAATTGTAGCTCAGGGTATGCCACCATGGGTAGATGCAGGTCACACATATCCAGCCCAAACTTCATCGACTGGACACCAATTCCACTTTGGAATCTGTGGCTGAGTCAATCCAAACTTTCACCAGGATCTTGCCACCAACTACGTTGTTGCCCCTGCATGTCTCAAAATTTGGTGGCTTCACCCAACTTGTAAAGATATCCGTGCTCCAAATGCCAGTGGTTAAGAGTATAGTAATATAGATGGGGACATTGTTGCTTCTTTGGCTCAGTCAAAACTTACATCCTCTGTATTCGACATTAGCCAGTGCCTGCACTGATGGATATGCAGCTTGGGATTATGCTCGATATACAAACTACTTCACAGCTTCAACAGACCAATTTCCCCAACAAGGGCATGCTGTGGAGGAATAAACATATGCTACTAAAATCAAGAGTTATGGAGGAAAGGCAGATTGCTATTGAGGTGCATCCAGGTACTATGTCAGCTATTTTGGCACCACAGTGAAGCCCCAATCTGTGTTCTATCAAGCTGAATTTCAATTGATGAAGATAATGGATACACACCAATGTAATGAATTGAATAATTTGTCATAAAATCTAGGGTTGTGTGATTTCAAGAAGGTCAATCTTTCCCACTGCAAGTAATTACAAGGTCTTCCAGACAGTATGGAGAAGATAAGCTTTGTGAATGAAAATAATTTGTCATACTACAAAAATATAGAAAACTTCTAGAAAGTCTTGCAAATCTGTCCACATTGTGTGTTCTCCTCATGTAGACGCCTGCAAAAGATGCCATAAGGATATGAAAAGTTAATTCTGTAGAAGCTATCCTTGGAATTGTGTAAGCGACTAAAAACTATTCCAAAAGTAATGGCATAAAAAATTTTCTCCGAAATGAAAGTGCCTCCAAGTTGGTGACTGAGCATTCCAGAAATGTTGATTGGATCCATGAACTGCATCAAGGCCAATGAAAAGCATCCCATTTTAGTTGTCTTCACAAGTTTTCAAACCCTTCCCTTGTTTCGTATCTAAGTTGAAATTTGTCTTTCATAGGGGTTTATTGATTTTCATGTGGAATTCGGGCTTCATCTTTGTACTTGTATACGACAATGACTTTGGGGTTTCTTCCTGATTCTTCCACGGATGATTCCTTGAATCAGTTTATATAATATAATTATGGTGGCTTGTCCACTTTGGCTTAAAAAAATAGATGCTATAAAAAAATGTTAGATATACAAATTAAAATATCGATTTAGAGATTAAAGTTAGAATGCTGAAATATAGAATATGCAAACTAAAAATCCCTTGTGGTTGCCCGACAGATGGTATGTTTGATCTTTTAAAACTTGAAAAAGAGGAAAAAAAAAAAAAGTCTTAGATCTACGGCAAGCCACCCAGAACTAAGAAAAAACTAAGATGTAAGATTTGCAAAAAAAATAATGAAATAAAACCTACAACAAAATGGTTGGATAAAAAAAAAGCTTTCTCCTTCACAACCAAAATATCCTTCAAATTTTCCTACATTCAACACTCAACAAACAAGGATTAAAACTGCTCTGATACCATGCTAGGAATAATAAAAAAAAATAGTAGAGAAAAGGAAAGAATCCAAGTGTGAGTGCATGAAAGGAATTTACCAAGTTTTCCAAGAGAGATAGAGAGGAATTTCTACAAAGTATCAAGCCAAAAAATCACCAAAATACTCCAAGAACAAAGACAAGAACACAAGGATTTGAAAGGGGAAAAACAAGAAAAACCCCTTGTGAAGAATATGAATATGGAACAAGGCCTAAATAATGAGAGAAATAAGCTCAATATAATATTGAGAGCAACTTTTAGAATGAGGAGAAGTGAGAAAGAAGAGAAGATTATTCAACATGAGAGAACTAACTTAGAACCCCTATGAGAACCCTATAACCTTAAGAAGTATGTGAGAGTCATCTCTTAAGCACATATGAGTGGAGGAGTTTGCATGTAACTCCCATAGTCTACGTGTGCCACATTCACATTTGGTGTGTGCCATGTGTAGGAATCCTTTTAAGGAGGAATATATAAAATTGTTTATTAAAGGAATTACAAATATAAGACAATACCTTGGTATATCCATTAATTACATAGATACCAAGGAAAGATTAATTCTAACAACTTCTAAGCCACATAGAATGACACCTCAGATATGAAATTTGGAATATAATAGAATTAATCGTCAAAGTAATTTCATTCCATCTAATGTTTTATGTTTGGAATTTATATTTTTATATTGTGTTTTGTTTATTGACGATGTAATTGATGATTGTGAAGGTTGTCAAGGCATTAATGACCACCTTGCAAAGGGACTAAAAAGTTATCGAAGACAATTTAGTAGGTTTGCCTAATACAAGAGAAACTATAATTTGTGCATTTCCTTGATACCATGCATATTGGAAATAATATAAAAGAGACATTATGGAAAATATTGGATGGAAGGAATGACAAAGAAAAATTGGTCAAAATTTGTAGTGACATTCAAGAATCCAATCATGCAATAGAAAATGTCATTAAATCAAATAGAAATGGTGACTATATTAATATATGTTCCTTTCCTTAGTTATTAAAGGACCAACAAAGAAATTCTATAAAATAAGTCGTACAAAAACTTTGATATCCCATAGGATTTGCTGCGAACATAAACAATCTCCTATCAAATAAAAGTAAATTTGGGCTAGCAATGAAAATGCATGAATGGCATACTCATTAAGGTAATTCAAGTTCTATTGTATTTAATATATATTTTTATACTATATGTACTTTTCATTGTATTATGTTAGAAAATAATAAAAAGATGATTTTATAATTGTTGCAGTATGTTCTACCTTTGTCTCTCCCAGACCACTTCGACAATAATGTCAAGCAAGTTATATATGATTTTGGAAAATACATGAGGTAAGTAGAGACATTTGTTCAATTTATTGTATAAATATAATATTTGTGATTTGTTTTACTTGTTATGTAATATATTGTATATTATTCAGTAAAGTCTCATTAATATATTTGTGTCTTGAAACTCTTGTAGTTGGTTGTCATCTAAATAAATCTATAAAGAAGATATAAAATATTAGAAGAGAAAAATTCCTCATCTATTGTGTGAAGTGAAAAAGTGTCTACCTTCAAATTATTTCAATGCACAAGAACACTACCTCATACACCAAGTTGAGGAGATTAAATTTTGTGGACCTATATACACGAGGTTAATGTGGATAGTTGAGAGACACTTGAAATTTGTGAAGGTTTCTCTTCAAAAAAGAACACATCTTGAGAGTTCTATGGTGGAGGGATATATTATTGAATATCTTCATAAGTTTGCAACAAAGATCCATGTTAATTGCATTTGGGATCCCAACTCCATTAACAAATTTGAAGGGGAGTACTTGATGCGGAAAGGTAGATTAAGAAAATTGAGAGGAAATAATGAGATGTTCACGGACATTAATTTGAATACATTTTACATTTTTTTATATATATATTGCAGTTAATTAATTCTTAATCTTCAATATAAATCATTTGTAAGTTGCCTTTTTTTTGTAGTTGGTTGAGAGTGGGATGCACTACATTTGTATATTACAAACAAGTTGATTGGATGGCAATATGATTTAAACGATGTAAAGATTTTTGTTGCACATTAACATGGTAAGGTATGACTTCATTGGTTAAAGAAGCTCATCTTAATGGAGATTCCAATGATACAACAAGGGAAATTGATTTAGCATATGGTTTAAGATATAAACAGGTATGTATAAATCTATTAAGCACCCATATATATA
>MU227302.1:1317832-1336213 GCA_018584345.1 Thuja plicata
TATATAACCATGAATAAATTATATATTTATCAACTCATGGTGCAATAATTTTTACATGTTTGACATATTTCAGGTCAAACACACAATGTTATATCGTGCTATGGTCATAAATTTGGGATCAAAAAGTTGGGTGACAAGAAGAAAAATTTTGATCTGGGATAACTGCAGTCTTTGAGGTGGCTAATGTTTCATCTAAAATTGAAATACATCCTCAAGACTCTCAAAATTGATACTATAGAATTTTGGATGATATACTTGAGTGTGACTTTAATTCCTTCAAATTAGTTATGTTCGTTATCTAATGGTACACACTACAACATAATCAAAATGGTCCTGATAGAAATTTTATTTAACATAATAATGGATTTTTAAAATGATTAATAAAAGGTCATTTGAGTCAGTTGGAGATGACCCTTATGTTCTTTAGAGCCAATAAGATAGATATTTTACTCAAAGCTTCCACATACACCATGTTGGTCATTTGTTGTTAGACATGATCCAAGAGGAAGGCTGGTAAATTATAATATGATGGAAGAAGAGGAAGGTACCAAAGAAGTAGAAGATGATGTAGATAATGATCATGATCGAAAATTAGTTGATGATTTTCTTTGATGGAAATGTTGAAGAAGAAGAAGAAGAAGAAGAAGAAGAAGAAGAAGAAGAAGAAGATGATGATGATGATGATGATGATGATGATGATGATGATGAAGAATTAAAAAGTGTATATTGCACGCTCTTTGGAGGAAAATCTAAGCTTGGAATTAGACTCAAGTTGGGAACATATCAACTTTAGTGAGGAAGATCATCTTTATTTTTCTGATTAAAATTCATTTGCGAATTTCTTACATTAGGTTCACAACACTCATTCAATTTTGTTAAAAATTCTGATCTCTTACGTATCACATTGTTTAAATATTCTATACTAAAACCTTTGAGGTTTTAATTTTGTTAAAAGGTTCAGTAATTTTTTTTAAAAATTATCATTAATTATGAATTTTAGATTAGAAAAATCAGGTTCTAATTGAGGTATTTTAGGGTCATTACATTTGGTCTTAGTTAAGATCTGTTGTGGTCCACTATTCATTCCTTTCTAGTGTACACATTTTTAAGTGCTAACCTAATTTGAATTATGTTTGAATATGCTGCTTAGCCAATCTTGGGATCTTTAGCAAGCATGAGGATGGTATAAGTAAAGGATAATTTGTTGACGATGAGAGTGCAATTGCATGTGTAAGATGTGAGTGTGTGTGCAAATCTTTTGAGCATTTGTGAAAGAGAATTTATCTCCATGTATGCTTAGATATGAGTTGGTGTGAAGTGTGTTGATGTGTAGTGTGGAATTTCATGTGCTAGCTACTAGAAGCAGTGAGAAGAAGGTATTTAAAGATCTTTCATTCAAGTTGCAAAATTTTATCAGTGGTGGACCTTTTATCTTTTTTTCTTCTTCATCTAGGTAGTGAGTCCTTTGATAGCGAGCCTTCTTATGAATAGTGAACCCTTTGGAAGTGAGCCTTTTATAGTGAGTAGTCTTTGTAAAAATCACCTTAACTTGTGCCACCCTAACAAGTATTTTTATATATTTGAGAGTTAATTTTCTCCATGGTTTTTCCCTTAAAAAGGTTTTCCACATAAATATGGTGTTTGATTGTGTATGGTGTGTTGTATTTCATATATTCCTTTTTTGTTTATATTATTATGTAATTAAAGGATTAAGATAAGTTTTTTATGGATCTGATTCATAGGAGATTTTTAAAGTTGTACTAGCAATTAATTCACCCCCTCTCAGTTTTCCTGTGCATTTAACATTATATTACCTTTCATGTTTGAATTAAATTATTTTATTTTAATTTGTACTCAACAACACTATTCAACATGTCTATTGCTGATAGGCATGTGACACATGCATGATTGGAGGAAGACTATACAATCTGACCCAAATGAGGATGAAAGTGATTTTGGAAAAAGAAAGATAAAAAAAAGGAGACCAAGGAAAAATGAAAAGGACCAAGTTTCCAAAAAGCTAGGGGCCATTCTACTTCACATAATTGCAACCTTCCACCGAGGTGAATTACAGAAGAGAAAACCCAAAATTAAAGATCTCAATCTTTGGGGTGGTCATGCTACTCTAGGAAGACTTCATCCATCCAAAAAAACTAATACACGTTTCTTTAGGAATAATTCATCCATTGAAAAACATAATCAATTGGAGGCTATTTTCTCATGAATCTAATGAGTAACGGCTTTCCCACCTCAACAAAAACTTAGCCAATGAGTGAGTATGAAATATGGAAATCAATAGGGACATCTTCCATCAGAATTTATGAGTCATCAAAATGAAAGATGTGTGAGCCTTTCAAAGAAAGAGTAGTTACTTGAGTAGAGAGAGGACCAGAACACATCTTAGGTAGACTAAAATATGAATTAGGGTTGGCCACAATGACCTAGGACTTATAGAACTCACGACACACTTATTGTAGGGGTTGCACCATTTTTTATAACCCACGGAAAAGAAGACAGTTGTAGGAGGAAGAGATGATGAAAGATCCACATAAGGAAACGATTGGGGACTACTTACCATCGAAGCTCTAAAATGGAGCTCTAAAATGGATAGAACCTTGCCTAGGTACCAAAGATAATACAAGAGAGGAAGAGCTTGACATAGCCATCTAGGTAGGAGTGAGGAATATTTATAGGGCATTTGCAAGCCCAAGCGCTCCATACTAGCATCACCACCACAGTTTGCACCATGTGAGTTCCCTTCTCTATTCCTACCAACACCTTCCATGAGCTCTGCAACTACCAAACCACTGTGTAAAACTTCGTACATTGTTTAGAGCAAGAAATATAAATAATCTAAAATACACTAAATTTTGTTTATTCAATATATAATGTATTAAAATTGCCTTAAACCATAAACCCAAGGTCCTAGGGCATTTACAATATAAGATGGTGTAAAATTCAAAATTTTACTCATTATTTTAAATAAATGAAATACTATGATTTTGAGGATTTGTAATCACAAGTTAAGAATCATATATGATTTTGAAGATGGAAAAGTCTAATTCACATGCATCATTATATTGCACCATTCTAGTGTTTTTTTAAGGAAAATTAGGTGTAATTTTCTTTCTGTCTTTTCATAAAATTTGTTTTTCATTGAAAATTTTGTTTTAAGGTTATCTTTCAATGCTTATTAAAAACGGTGAGCTAATTTTGGTCGATTGAACTAAAGTTATGAACTACTATTAATTAAAATTTGTAAAAGATTAAAATTTATGAATTTTAAATTTTGAAAGAACTAAATACTTATGTTAGATTATAAAATTATTAATTAAAAAATATATAATATACCTGACTTCATAAAATTTTAGTGATGATACTAATTTTATTAATGACATCCAATGTTATCAGCGATGATTCTACTTTTATAAAAAAGAGCAACTTTTAGGAAAAAAAAAGAAAGAAAGAAAGAAAAAAAACAAAAACAAATTTATATAAAAAAAAAAAACTATGATTTTTGCATCATTATTTTTTAAATAAGTGAATTTGGAGTGACAGATTTGTTCATAATCGTACAAGTTTATAATTCTGTAAATTCACAGTCCTATTTTGTGGAGATAAATTGCTAATATTACATTTGTTTTGTCCAAAAATCTGGAATGGAAGCTCATAAATCAGGAAAGGAGAGGGTGGGTTCATAGAATAATTATAGACTGGGTCATTATGTAATGGATTGCCCCATGAAGAGAATGAAGAATGATTTATGGTTCAAGACAAAAAAATAATAGAAAGTTTGTTTGAACCAATGACTTGTAATAGGAAATGATTCTTTTCTACTCATGATTTGCATTAAAAAACCAACTATTTCCTTCTCTTAAGTTAGGTTTCTCAGTTTAAAAATGATAGATTAATCTAAAGGTTATTTTTCATCTGAAGTCTATTCCTCATCGGTGTCAGATTCATCCTATTTTTCTTCCTCATCAGCCTCACATTCGTGCATAATCCATTCCTGACCACACAAACAAAATTGAATGTCAGCATTTAAATTTTAAAGACCGTGAAGATTAATTTATGCATTACTACATTCTAGGAACTTGATGCAGGATACATTCGACAAACATCCAAAGGTGTAACTATAGCTTTGGTCCCTGCCCACGGTGAAATATTAGTAATTTCTCTTGGAAATTTAAAACCCTTTAAAAAATATTTAAGTAGTGCAATGTAATAGAATACTCTTTTTTTTAAAAAATTTTGTTGTCCCATAAATCATAGTATTTTATTCTTTCCGTTTATTAATTGTTCGTGGTTTAGTAATCATAGAATGTCCTAATTCTTATTCAAATTTGTCAATAATCAATTATTGTCTATAATTCTTTATGTTTATTAATTTTTGTGGTTTAGTAATTAATTATTCTATACTCCATCAGTTCCTTTTTGTGTTTATTTATTTGGGACTTTATTGATTAATCTTCCTGAAATTTCTCTCCTTTTTTTTTTCCTCCCATTCCAAAGAGATTGAATTAATGCTTTATTTTCTGGGATTGCTATGCTTGTGAAGAAAAGGAAGATCTAGTTAAAAAAAGATTTTCCCAAATGTCTGCAGAATTTTATCAGCCACAAATGGCTAATATTGAGGTGGAATTGAATTTAATAAAATTAGAAATTAGGTGTCTCAAAAAGAAGCTTGAAATGGAGGGTGTAAAGAAGGCTTGTGCAGGTCATGTATTATATGAAGGAAGATGTATGTTTGGCTCTTGTAACTTTTTGCATTGAAAAGCTTCTATATAGTTTGTTGGCCATTAAAACTCTTTAATTTAATCTATTAAAATATGTTTTTGAATTAAGCAATAGAAAGAGGGTGCTGGCCCGAGGTTCATAAGAAGCTAATTGGAACATAATTAAAAACATATTAATACAGCCTAGAGAGCAGCAGTATATAGCATATAACCTTCTACCTCTATCAAAAATGAAAATGATAAAGCTAAACCAGTATGAATGTAAAGTATCAAAACCTCTCAAATGGATAGTATCAAGTTTTAGCAGCATAAAACATAAACCATGCCTCGTAGGGCAATTAACCATATTAAAATTATAAAACTTATAACTCAAATTAAAAAAAACTAGCCCAAACATAAGGCTTAGGGTCAGTATAGCCACAGTCCATGACACCTCCCTCATCCAACAACAGAATTATTTTTCATCCCATAAGCGCTTAGATAGCAACAGGTCAGACCACTCCTCATTCAGAAATATGAAGAGCTCACAGTGTCCTTCCATAGACTCCTTCCCAGTCGAAGCCTTTTTCATTCAGCAGACATAGCATAGTAGAGGAAGCATGCATGACCTTGAGGGAAAAATTAAAGACATCCTCCAGCCTTCTATTCATATTAACTAGGTCCCTGTTAAGCTTGGTCACCATGTCCTCTAGATTCACAATCTGATACTTGATCTTTCCCACCAAGCCTCCACTTGGAGTATCTTTGGTGTCCTAAGCCCTAGTGTCAACAATGCGAGAAATGTCCTCTTTCTCTACTTCAGCACCCGTAGTGTGGGTGTAAATTTCCTCTTCCTGATCAGAGCCCTTTTTATATTCTTCCCTGCTAGGAAAATCCACAAAGGAATCCTCCCAGTTGAGAAATTATTTCAGTTCTTTTTCGCCCTTTTCTTTGGCCAGACGGGAGGAGCAATGAGTAGTGTTGGGCTGAAGGTTGGTACTTGAGGACATTCTAGGTTAATAAAGGTTTTTTTAAAATATTATGGAGGGTCACTGAGAAGAGTCATTAGGAGTAATATCATGTTTAGACCCAACCTAAGATGCAGGGGTGGGGTGGGTTTCAGAGGACTTGTGGCTAGCAGCCGGGGTTGAGCAGCCTATAGATCCTGAAGCCATTAGAAGACCCTAGTTGAGGGAGACCAAGGGAGAAAGAGGTTGTTGGATAGCTTGGGTGATTTCAACAGGAGGGGGACGGCATAGGGTACAATGAAAGTTATAAATGCCAAAAATAAGCCCCTGGTGAAGATAAACAAGTTCTTTCACTAGGGAAATAGACTTGTGCACCTCAACGACATTGGACTCTAAAGCATGTAACAGATAAAAAGGTAAATAAATCAAAAGCTTATGCCTTACATGGTTTAGAAATAGAAGGTGGTAGTTATAAAACATACCAAAATGGCCCTGCAGGGTGAAATACTTCATAACCAACTTGCAAATTTTAGGCCAAAACTCGGGCAGGTCCGCAGCGCAATATCCACCATTTTTGGAGATTGGCTTATCATCGTTGGTGAAAAACTAAAGGAATTTAGTTTTGGCCTAATTTTTAGTGGTTTTCTACCATTTTTTTCCTGTGGTAGGCATCTCCTTGGCTTTGACTATGACTTCTTCATTAATCTCAAATGTTATCCCATTAATGGTAACTTTTGTTTCGGTCCAAGCCTTCACAAACTATCTAGAGATCATCTCATCATGGCCTATCAGATTCTTCATGAAAGGAAGAATCCCTCCCTCTTTACAGAAGTACATCACCATAGGGTTTGAGGAAAATTCTTCCTCAATCTTATCTGTTTCAATCATATGTCATTCCCCTACCATTTTAGCAGAAATTGAAGAAACCACACACACCCATAATTTTTTTGATCTAGGGTTGTTCTTAATCCCGCTGTTGCAAACACCCACAACCACCTAGAAACCAAAGCCATGAATATAACCAGATCTGTTGTGATAAATGGTGGAAAAATAATCGGTACTTAGCCAAGAAATTGAATTAATTCGATAGTCATAATTATGGCAATAATGACCTTTATCCTCAGAAATAACCTCTAGTGACACCACAGGGGTTCACACATAAGAACGACATTGTGAAACATAAACATCATCAATCAAAATTGACCAAAATATTTTGCAATCTATTGTACTTTGGACTTGTCTTAAAATCTATTTAATATATTGATGATACTTAAAAGGAAACATGATGCTTCCCAGCCATGTCAACCTCAATTTTGATGAGACAAACCCACTGATGGATGGTGTGTGGCTATACCTATGGAAAATAGTGCAAGTGGGGAGAAAAAATGAGCCCATTAGCCCACCCTTTGGAACCAACACCAAAAAGCAGTTTTTAAATATCATGGAGATTGATGCTTATATCTCTCGTTTCTCGCCTAAGCAAGTTCTAGGTGTCCTTAAGAGGAAGATTGGCATCCCTCTAGTGCTGTAGCCCGTCCAGCTATAGACCAACAACCGCCATGGAGTCAATGGTCAAGTTACCTTCCCTGTAGGTGTGTCTAATCTTCCTCTCATGGAATCTTCCCATAAAAACCTTTTATGTCCACCGGTATGGAGTCAACCTTCCAACTAGCTAGGGAATTTCCACGAACAACCTCAATAATTATTTTGGAATCTCCCTCAATTTCAATGTTGTTAGATGCCAGGATAATAACAATTTTTATTCCCCAAAGGAGAGCCATACCCTCAACTTGGTTAACGGTCTTATTTTTTAGGGATCCAACAAAGGTAGCCACTAGTTTCCCCCAGTGGTCATGAATGACACAAACCCCACCTGCTGCACTCCCGAGAAAGACCCGTCAAATTCAAGCTTTTTCCATGAGTGCTGTTGTGGGGACAAAACCATATCCAATCTAGCTGTAAGTTTGGTATTTTCATGTCTAGAAAACCCCCTATCAATTCACTAATCACGAACATTTTTCCAATCAGAATTGAAATGGGGAAGACCTGGGCTCTTCTAGTGGGCCAAAATCACATTCTCTTGAATCAATTTTAGTACTTGATGGAAGACCACCATTTTAGATAGTTTTGTATCCCTGAATGTCTTATTGGTGCGCTCCTTCTAGATGATCCAACAAAATATGGGAGGGATTTGGTTCCACAAAATTTTTATTAGGGGGTGTTGAAAGGGGGAGTGCTAGTCATGTATCCAATCTTAGATATTCCTATTAGGAACCCAGAAGATGTTGAGTTGAGAGAGAATCTCCTGCCAGATTTCAGTGGTAAAATCACAGTGCAGTAAGAGGTGGTTTAAAATTTTGTCCTCCTTACAAAGGCAAGATCTATTAGCAAGACTATATCCTCTTTTTACCAAATTGTCAAGGGTGAGGATTTTACCATATAGAACCATCCACCAAAAGAAATTAACCTTAGGGATTAATATAGGTTTCCAAAGTTTCCTCTAGCACAAAGTATCATCCATTTCATTGATCAGAAACCCATAAGCCTACGTAACAGAAAAACCCCCATGTTGGGTGTGTCTCCAAAGTATCCTCTCAGGTCGATCCATAAGGGGAATGCACATTATGTACAATAAATCACTAACATTGATTGCTAGATTAGTGACATCAGGTCTTCCCTGTAGGTGTGCGAGGAGATCGATCCAATTTCCATTGATAATGTAATTGGAGACTATGGAACCAACTCCTAGATTTAGGATGATTCTTAATTGAGAAAATTTGGAGGTCTCATGGGTGATGTCAGGAAACCAAAGGTCATCCCACAAGCGTAACTCCCTTACATTTCCCAATAGTGAAGTGGTCCCCTTTTTCATAATACCTATACATTTGAGAATATTGTTCCAAATTTTGAATCCTCCATGGTGGCCCTGAACCATATAGAGTTTTCAAAAGTGACCCCCATCTAGATACTTTGCCTCCAAAATATTGCACCAATCAGTAGATCCAATAATCAAAGTCCAAGCAACCTTTCAGAGAAGGGCCCTGCTGAGGTTGAGAATTTTTCTAAGGCCCAAGCCACCAAGGGATTTGAGAAGACAAACCTTATCCCATCCAACCAGGTGGATGCTCTCCTTATCCTTCGTACCGAACCAAAGGAAGGTACATTGGATTTTTTATAGGTTCTCAGCCATGAAACTTGAGATTTTAAAAATAGAAAGGAAATACATAGGTATACCTTAAAGGGAGGCATCAAAAAGTTGGAGCTTACTAGCACTACTAAGGATCTTACCTTTCCAACCCGCCAAATTTCTTTGTGTTCACTCAAGAATGGTGTTCCAGAATTCATTCTTCACATCCTTAGTAGTCAGTGGGAGGCCCAGATAGGTGGCAGGAAGCGTATCAGCCTTGCATCCCAAAATCCTCAAAATTTTACCTTGAACAACATTATTAGTGTTAAAGAAAAACATTCTACTTCTATGATAGTTGATGTGTTTTCCAAAAGCAGTAGCATAATTGTCCAGTAGCCATTTCAACATGCGGGCTTCTCTAACTATAGAGGCACTGAAGAAAAAAGTATCATCCACAAACTGTTGTATGACCATTGGCGGAAGGGTTGTAGCTGGCTTGATCCCCTCAATTTCTCGAGTATGAGCCATTTGCATCATGTTATTTCCAAACACCTCTGTAAGAAGTATAAAGAGGTAGGGGAGAGGGGTCCCCTTGATGAAATCCCTTGTCTGGAGTAAATTTAGAACCTGGTTTTCCATTGAATAACATGAAAATCTCACCATTTCCAAGCAAGCCTTGATAAGCACAATGAACTCTTTAGAGAAACCAAAGGTAGCCAGAATTTTGTAGAGAAACATCCAGTTGACTTTGCCATAGGATTTCGAGACATCCAATTTGAGTGCCATCCCAGTAACTTTGCTGCAATCAATAGAGTGCAAAATTTTATGGGTGGTTATGGCCACATCCATGATTTTCCTACCAGGAACAAAACCCTTTTGGTTAGGGCTGATTAATTTGTCAATCAGTGGTTTGATACGATTAACCATGAATTTCAAGAAAACTTTATAAAAAGTATTGAAGAGGATTATAGGTTGAAAGTACTCCATATCCATCCTCTCGACAGACTTTGGGACCATCACAATATAGGTTTCAATAAGTTGTTTGAGGATTTTTCTGCCCCTGATAAAGTCTCAGGAAGCTCTAGTCACGTCACTGCTAACAATATCCTAAAATTCCTAGAAAAAGGCCAGGAGGAAGCCATCAGGGCCAGGGACCTTACAGGGTCCCATGGAGAACACCGCCTTACAAATCTCTTCATCAAAAAGCATGGAGAGGAGGAACAAATTATCAGCATTATTTATGGCCCTAGGAAGTTGTGAGATTAGTTGATTTTTTTGACTCTCAGAGTTTCCCAAATTTGATTCAGTAAAGGATCGAATGAAATAGTATGTGGCTAAATAACTGAGCTAGATTGGGTCAGAGATTTCAACTCCTTAAAAGTTTTTCATTTTTTTTATGGAATCCCTCTTCTTGTTCTTGCAGGCAGACTGATAAAAAAAGTCTTGTTGCAGTCTCCCTCTGTAAGCCATAAGACTCTGGACCTCTACTTCTATAAGACTTCCTCAATGGAAAAATTATCCTTCAAGTGTTTTTTGGTATTCTTTTCTTCTTTGTGTAGATCAGTTGATAGATCACCTTCCACCATTTGTCCTTGGAGAACTTCCACCTCTGATAAGCTCTAATTTGGAAGAAACCCTAAACATGTTCATACCTTTGATCGGGGCTGACCACAACTGTTTAATCCTCTCACAGAAGCTAGGGTGGGAGGCCCACATAATTTCATACCTAAAAGGTGTGGGGTATGTGTGTTGCACATCCACCCACTTAAGAAGCGGGGATGTGATCCGACGCAGTCCTTGGCAGAGCAACCAACGAGGAGGCCGCCCCCATATCCCATGAAGAGGATAGAAAGACTTGGTCGAGGTAGACCTGAATGAGGTGATTCCCTTTTCTGTTGTTGGTCCAAGTGAAGGTATTACCCCTTAGTTCGATATCATAAAGACCATTCTCACTAGAAAAATTGGCCAAGTCCCCCATGCTATCAGTATAATCCATGATTCCAACACTTTTTCATATGGGAGAAAGGGTGATTTTAAATCTCTAGCCACCACGAGATTTGAGTCCTAAAGCGGGAAGAGATACACCTTTAGTTCTTCCCACGCCTCCCTTCACCCCTGACAGGTGTTGAGAGCATATATGGTGAAACAATACCAAACAAATGACTAAGAGGTAAAGGACACCACCAGGTGATGATGAGAAAATATATGCACATTGCCCCAAACCATAGAAGGGTTCTAGAGGTTGGACATTCTATCCAACGCCCTCGAAGCTTCTACATAGAAAAAATTGGCCCAAACCCAGAGCCGTCCCACCAGCACTTCAAAATTGTCATAAGTCATTTTAACTTCTTGGATTAAAAGATGCCCACCTTGTAATCATAGATGTATTGTTTTACATCCAGGTTTTTTTGGGGATTATTTAGGCCCCTTATTCTCTAGGAGAGAACAATTATTTATTACATTTTTGGTTGAGGTCTAGGGTTTGTTGCCGTCATGCAAAAATCTCTTTTTTTGTACTCCTTTGACTTATGATCTTTTCTATGGGCAATCCAAGCTTTGTGTCAACTCCAACATTACCTTTTTTCTTCTGGTTTTCTTCTTTTGTGTTTTCCATTCCATTTCCTCATTCTTTGGAGTATCTTTGGTCACTAGAGGAGTACAATAGGTTACCACGAGGGAACCTGTGTCTATGGGCTTAATAATGATTTCCACCACAGGAGAAACCACAGATCTAAGAGTTGGGTTTGTTGTAGACTCCAAGTCATTGAATCCCAACTGAAACAATGTAGAGGTAGGATTAATACCCTGCAAGGTCATTGACTCAATGCTGCTAGAAGTCTTAGAAGCCTCACCATCATTCTCTTGTCCATTATTCATGGGTATTTCCCCATCCTCAAGACTAGTAAGGTCAACAACCATTATGGGTCAGGGGCTAGGGGATTTTAGATCAGGCATATCAAAATTCTGGAGGGGAGCCTCAACAGTGGGGTTAGCCTTCAGGATAATAGCCTCTCAGGTCATTCAGGGGGTGTGGGTGTTCTTCTCACTAGCCATCACAGTTTCTAAATCCTTTTTCTTTAGTTTAAGATCAGGTTTTATCAGAGCCTTGTAGTCCTTCCTAGTGTAACCCTTTGAATTGAAAGTCTCACAGAAAAGGGTAGCATTGTCATAAACAATGGCTTGGTTGCATTTACCCAATTTAGACTGTAAGACTGCAAAGTTAGGAAGAGTCTTATTGATAGCCATATTAACACAAAACCGAGCAAAAACTAGATGAGATTTGGAGAGGGTTACTAGATCTACCGAGATGTAGTTTCGAAAGGAATCACCAATATATTTGAAGAATTTCTCATCCCAAAATTCAAGGGGCAGGCGTGGGAGGCAGACTCAAACCGGAGCCATCCTACTAAGATTTGCAGAAGGGTCAAAACCCAGCTTCCACTTGGCCAGGGTGAGAAGGTGTTTTCCATAGAACCACGAGCCAGAAAGGGCGTATGAGAGGTCCTCCACTGCTGCAAACTAAAAGAGAAATATTCCACCAGGCATAGAAGAGATCACTAAAATCCCCTTAAAATTCCAAAGGTTTCCCACTCATATCTTAACCATACCAATGGTAGGACAAAAATTCTAGAAATGGACAAGCAGAGCCATGTTCAGTTCTGCCATGTTTTTTTTCACTACAGAGTCAGGGAGTGTGATTTTTATGCCCTCCTCCATTAAAGTAGAAATACTTAGAGTGGGATTCAACTCATCCATTTGGGTCCCCACCAACATGCCTTTCCAGGCAGCCTTGGGGGAAGAAATGGATAGGGAATCCAAACTACCTGTCGTCGATTTGTCAGAGTCAGATAGGAGTGGGCAAGGATTAGAGACAAAAATTGGATCATCGGGTTGGGGAGGAGGTTCCCTGCCATCATTCTCCTCTATTGAAGGATTTCAACAGTTTTTTCAGTGACAAATTTGTAGAGCGATTAGCTCCAAAAATTCAATTTCATATCTAGTCAAATATGTTCTCTAGGTTATAGACAATTTTTTTTAATCCCCTGCTTTAACCACCTCACTGCTTTCTAGATTGATTTTATTTGTGGCCTCTATCAAATTTTTTGTTTAATGATAATAACTTCTTTTTTTATATGTTATATGTAACCAGGTATGCATGAAAATTGAGACATTGAAACTTTGGCCAACAAGAATGATGTAAATGATGGGAGATGGGAGTTGTCCAGAGGTGAGTTTAGTTATGAAGGAAAATGACTCTGAATACACTTCTGTATCATTTCCACAAGAGATAAGTCACTGGTTACCTTATTTGAACTTTGATCCTATAATGGATGATCAATCATTCATTAGTATTATATCCCAAAATAGTATTAGGAAGGATCCTATTCAGAAAAGTAGTCCAGAAGTGAAAGCGACTTTGACAACACTTCACCAATTTCACAAGGGAGAAGTCATAGGTTACCTTATTTAAACATGGATCCTATAATGGATGATGAATCATTCATATGCAAATGTTACATCAAGAAATAAAAAGACAATGTTATTTCTCAAAATAATATTAGTGAAGAGCATATTAAAAAAAGTAGCTTGAAACTAAGCAAATTGAGGATCATTTCAGATTTTTAAAAGAACCTAGGAGTGGTTATGATTCTCATATAGCATATATAAGAGATTGGACCTCCAATTGATGTCCATGAATTAGAAAATATTGATGTTGGACATGCTTTGTAGGAAAATCCATGTTTGGAGTCACATTCAATTTGGGAAGAGATCAACTTAAGTGAGGAAGATCATATTTAATTATCTGATTCCAATAACTAGGGATCGATGGTTTCCCATAAATGGGTGACATATATTTGATGACAACCGTAGTGACATTTATTAATCTTAAGACTTTTTAAAGTTATTGTGATTATTTATAGTCTAACATAAGGATGGTTAAAAATTAGTAAATATATATCAAATATATCTTTTTTTATAAAAAAAAAACATACATTGTTCTAAGAAGATTTTTCCATTTTTTATATATAATATTTTCAAACAAAAATTAACATTTCATTTACCTCTCTTTTTTCCTAAGAATATTGAACACTTCAAATTATTGTCTTAAATTTATGAAAAACAGGTAAATTCAACTTTTTATAATAAAACATTAAAAATATAAATAAACTACATTAATAGTTCTAAATTTTAATTTTGTTTTACATTTTAAAATTTAATTTATAACTATCACTTTTAGGTGTTGGAGTTTGAAATTTTATATTTGTGTTAACAATTTCCTTTAAGTGTGACATAAATATGTACTTTTACTCCAATATTTCTTACAAATTCCTATTATTTTTTACTTGTCATAGTCTAGTCATGATATGTTCGTTATGTAAATATTCTTCTTTTCTTAATCAACATGGGGCATGAACCTTGATCCCACAAATTCATCTCTTCATGGGATAATTTTAATGTTGGATATAATTTTTGATTAGTTGATATGTCATCAAATTATATTTTTTTTGGTATTCTTATTAATAGTTAACCATATTAATAGTATCCATTGAAAGCTCCTCGAACACATTTTGTCTCTTTCTCCTTTGCACTCTTTCCATCTTCAAAAGTCTATTTTCTTCTTATGTTAGTCCATCTTTCTCCTTAACATTCTCAATAGTGGCACTTGTAATGTTATCTAACTATTCTTCATTATTCCAAAAATATTAATCTTTTATAGTAGCAACCCCTCTAGCACATTCTAATTCATAGCCTTCCATATCCTTTTGTTGTACATATTTCTTCTCTCTTCTAAATCCACTTCAATAGTTTTTCTTCCATCATCAACTCCATTGCTAACTCAATCTCTCCTATGATATATTTGTCTCTTGCTATCTCTTTTTTCCATGGTTATTTTAAATTAATTTGGTATTTTGTTAATCTTTTAATTCATCCCTAATGTCTTACCCTCATGTTATCTTTAATTATCATACACTAGGTTCCTAACCCCCTCTCACAAGACTAGAATTTTAAGGTTCTATTGATAAATATTCATGTACAAATTATATGATATATAACATGTTATATGCAAGTTACATCAAATTTATATTAATCATTTCCTAAATTATACACATATCTTTGGTACAATATTCACTTTCTCAACCCTCTTTCTATTATGTGCACATTCTATTACATTCTAATGTGTCATTTCATATGTGTTCTACTACTTATCCTCCTTTCTTTGCTTTATTTTTCATGATTACATTCTATTATTATTCCTAAGTATTTAAAGAATGTTTTTTAATTGGTAATTTAATAGCTAGGTAGAGCCAACACCCTTTGTATTATATAAAAAAAAGTGTTACAACCTTCAGATGCATCAAACCCAGGAATAGGGAGCACATAAAACTACATAAAATTGACTAAGCATTAAAGAGATCTCATAAACTTGAGAGCCCAAGGAGAATGAAAACCCTAGCCTATAAAAACTGTAGAGGGCAACTGCCAAAAAGTAATATATTATCTAGCCTTTTTAGTCATTCCTTTCCTCATGCTCCTAGTGAGGAAAACTTTCATTGTCCATTGAGTGTCATCATCAAAACATCTATCCCTTCATATTGGAGCTTCTCAGCTTCATATTTACGCCCTTTCTTCTTTTTAGATAAGATGTTTGGTTTGAAGATGCTACTAGCTGTTTGGGAAATAGGGCACTTCTTAGTTGGGGCAATCAAATCATCAAGATAAAAAAAAATTAGAACAATATGCATCAAGGTAATTCATTAATGGGTAAGATCAATCAGAATCATTTCCATCTACCTCAACATGCGAGGATTGATCAATAGGGTTTGTCGGGTACAAGAGGGAGAGTTCACTAGAGGAGCATCAATGGGGGAAGAGGGTTGCTCCAAAGGTTTGGAAAGAGATGGCACAGTAACTTCCTTAGTAGTAAAGAACTATCCATGGTTGTGCCATAAAAAAAACAACATCTAGATTACCTGACTTCTTAACCCATTTCTTAAAGATAAAATTCCTTCCAATGCTAGATCTGAGATTATCACAACCAAAAATCTCATGTCCAATCATGTTCAATGGAAGCACCTTAGTGGGAAGCCTTCATAGTTGAGATATTGGGTCCAAGTACCATAAGAAGAATGGATTAAAAATGAATGATGCACTAGATTAGAAATGTCAATAATAGCTCAAACTCTGGTGAATCTTACATAGGAAGATGTGGAAGAAGGATACAACCATTTCCTTGATGTGACATACTATGTGCATGACCAAAGGAAGATTATGCAATCTGATTCAAACAGAGATGGTCGTGATCTTCGCAACTGTGGTGTCAAAAAATGGAGACCAAGGAGAAATAAAAAGACCCGCGTGATACAAACCAGGGTCCATTCTAGCGCACAAAATTGCAATCCTCCAGAGAAGAAAAGTGGAGAAGAAAGAAATCAGAGTCTAAAATTTCAATTTCAAGTGGCATCGGGTTTCTCCATTTGGTAGCTATCCATTCAATAAATTTGCCAACAGAAGGGTTTTTGTACATGCATCGAACAACAAGAGAAAAATTCCCAACCCTTAGGTGGCACTATCAATGGATGCATCTGACAAGTAAAATTCAGCAGGATCTACAGCCAATCACACCTCAGAGTCACCTATAGATCAGACAACAAATAAGGACATAATATTATCAAACCCAACTAGATTTGACAATGGTGCATCCACGAATTGTGTTTTGCAAAAATCAGTGCATGTATGATGGGGATTGACACAGTTCCTGCAACCGTAAATAAAAAAGGGGGGTTTTATGGAGGAGGGGAGGACTGAGAAAGAGTCGTTGGAGATAGGATAAGATGTTCATTAGAGGAAACCCTAGGTTTTCACATCTTGGAGTGAATGTGTGGATCTTTCCTAGCTGCCTGGTTCTCCTTCCTTGGCCAGTAGATGCTTCAAACATACGGCTCCATCCCACGAGCTCCATGGCAGGGAAAATGTTGTTGGTTCCAAACCTTCATTTTGTCTCCATTGTGAATCACAGGTTACTTCGCACATTGCGCCCCTGACTTAAAGATAAAATGATGATTAGGAATGACACTAGAAAGAGTGTTTCTAATATACATATTGTATTATTTTCATGCATTCGTGGTTAGCTAGATGTATCAAATTTTATTCATGGTGGTTGAAAGTGCTTGTAGTATTGGCTTTATCTTGTTAACATTTATCATTGGATATATAGAAATACCTTTTGGAAGAATTTTGCATCAAGTTTTGATATTATGTAAGAATTTTCCTAATGCAATGAAAGAATATGCTAAGATCTTGAAGATAAAAAAATAACACAAGAGAAATAGGCGAATGATATGATCCTCAATTGACTGGATTCAATGATAATCAATAATATATTAAATACCATTGATTTACAATGTAAATATACCTGAATATATATGAAATATGCGATAAATAGGAGATATGCAATATATAACCTATCAACTATACTAGGTAAAATCACATGTCAATTAAAAGTCGATCATCCACATTGTACAATGAAGTATGTGCAAACATGTGCTACAATGAGAGGATGACAATGCGATAAGTGCAACTTAGGGGAATGCACCTAGACTCACAATGCTAGATGAAAATACAAGATTGGTCCCGACTACTAGGCCATGTTAGGTACTCATGTACAATATGCAAGTGAAAAATCAATGAAATCTCTCATAAAGCGCAGAAAGAGGGAAAACCTCATGGTAAAAACCCTCCCTCAAAAAGAGAGATGAAATCACACAAGATGCATGGATGGATGGATTAATGAAGACCTCCCCAGTATAACATACATCATGTATATACAAGAAATTATCCCCCATAGGAAGGAAACAAAGATACATGATACCCCCCGTCCCCCCATACAGAATAATATCCTTCAATTAGGGTAAGTGTTTGAAGGCAAAACATAGTCCACTGCCTACAAACAACATTTCTCCCCTTAGGAAGAAGATGAAAAAAGTACAAATGAAAGAAGGCTTCCCATTGTCGATAGGAAGAAGGAAGGGGAATCCAAATGAAGTATGAAGATGATGTCTAAAATTTTGTCATGTGTAGCCATGTCCTTGGTTGATGAAGATGCCATGAACCAATCAGGAATATGCCCAATAGAAGGTGACAAGAAAGGGACTAATGGTAACTGATCCATGTAAGAATTTGGATCAAGCTCCAAAGACAAGTATGTCTCCTCAAAATAGGAAGTAGGAAGAGAGACAAAGAAACTCCCCCTTTAATATAGAATGTACACCCATGGTAGATGCTCCTCGATCAATGTAGAAATTCCTCCATGAAAACTGAATGATGTTCTTCCATTTAGGAAGAAACAAATCCATAGGTGTATCAATGAATCCTTCCCAATATGTAGGAAGAACCCTCAAAATGTATAATATCTCAGGAAATTGAATAAGAGTTTCCAACGCATGAGTATGATCAACCTGAAGCATGCAATATGTCATATCAAGTGATGTTTGAGACTCATGAAAGAATCTCTCTCTCTCTCTCTCTCTCTCTCTCTCTCTCTCTCTCTCTCTCTCTCTCTCTCTCTCTC
>MU227302.1:1343552-1353772 GCA_018584345.1 Thuja plicata
CCTCCTCCTCCTCCTCCTCCTCCTCCTCCTCCTCCTCCTCCTCCTCCTCCTCCTCCTTCTTCTTCTTCTTCTTCTTCTTCTTCTTCTTCTTCTTCTTCTTCTTCTTCTTCTTCTTCTTCTTCTTCTTTTAAGGAATTTTAGCTAAAGGGTCTTTAGTTTTAGTTACATAACATTCTCCTTGTTTTCCTCTTAATGACCGGTTTCTTCAATTACTTTTGAATTTTGGCAAAGGCTTCATCATATGTGCCAAATCTTTGTGCTTGTATGTGTAAAATATGAAATTGGAGGTGTCTTTGAGTTGATTATGTTACTAAAATGTAAGATATGATTATGATTGATTTGATTTATTGATTGATTATGAATTGATTATCTTGCAATGTAAAGTATTGATGTGTAAATTGTTCTTTAAGTTGCTTAGAATGTATTGAATTCCTTAACCCTAATTGAATTGTATTGATTAAGTATTTCAATTGTGATTACGGAGAAGATAAGATGTTCCTCTTTATCCTCAAATGCACAAATGGAAGATCCAAGTTGATCAACCCCAAAGAAGGGCTAATACACAAATGAATCAACTATTTAGAAGGGAGAATAACAAAAGATACCTTAAATTCTGTTAATTATATGCATGGAAATGATATATGATAGTAATTGAAGAGATGGGAGAAATGCACTAACCTTGAAATGTTGTAGATCAAAGAATGCTATTTTCTAAGGTTTGTATTGAGTTTCTAGAAAAACTGATAGTTGATCCCAAACCGGAATGCAGAGACGAACAAAACCCAGAAATATTTTTCTGTTTTGATGTCGTCTTATGAAAAAGGTCAACCTTGACCCACAAATGTCAACCCTAACCCAATAATGTCGACCCTGACCTACACAGATCCGAAAGTGACTTTGTTCACAGATCTCAGAAGTTTGTTGAAAAGGGTATCCAGATCTGGTCTCAAATTCACTGTTCTATACCTATACCTACAAGAAAAAGGAGATTGTTTGTTGAGGGGGAGGGGTTTGCCTTGGTCAAACCCTGGTTTTGGAATTAACCTCAAATATATGTAATTGAAATTGCAGAAATGGACAAAGTAAATGCATAAAGTCACCTTGCCTGTAAAAGTCCTTGTGGAGGATTCGAATCCTTGAGTCCACAAGTATGCTTATATATGTAGGATGTAGAAAGGTAGGATGTCTTGAATCTCTTGCTCATAGATATCCAACACCAAGTCTTGAATGGGTTCTTGAATTTGGAAGAGGATTGGAAGAAAATGGATGGAGAGATCACCAAAAGGGCACCATGTAGTTTCAATCCTTCAATGGCCTCCAATGGATTTCCTTCATGAAAATGGATGCTTGAATGAATGGATGCTTGCTTGAAATATTTCTTTCTTTCTTTTTTGAACTTCACTTGATGATGCTTGATCTCAATTAGGAATGCTAGATGCTTGATTAGAAGACTTCTTGTTTCTCAATCTTGCTTCTTAGACTTAGAGAAAATGAGAGAGAAAGCTTCCCTTTTATATGAAATTAGGGCACAATCTTCTGAGGAGGCCTACATAGGAGGATTAAATTCCCATTAAAGCCTTTACCCCTAGGAGAGGACCTATATTAAATATAATTTCAGAATCAATGCTTCAGAACCCGAAACAACCCACCCAGAAGCGGGAAATAGTTTTTGCAAAGGTCGACCTTCAAAATCTGAGACCCTGGGATCTGAACCCTAGGTCAAGGTTGAGGTCAGGGTCAAGGTCGACCCTAACCCTAAAGCCCAAAATTACCATTCTGCAGTCTAGAAAGCAGAAATCATGCTAAACAAGAGTGGAAAGAGGGACAGAACAGGGAGGAAGCCATGTCAAGATCAAGAACCCATTCAAGGCGCTTGCCATGACCCTAAACCACTTACTCGGAAGGCTAAACACATCTACAATGGAAGTGCTTCCATTTTCTGACTATACAGTATGTCTAAAGGTTTTGACAATAATTCATCAGCATTTAGAGTTACTAAATCACTCTCTACTTCATACCCCATACTTCATACCCCATAGGTGCAAGCCAATATGTCCTAGGTTTAACTCCCTAGACAATGCATGTATCAATGTCTACTAGAAAACAAATGTATTTTTTGTACTTCTCTACAATTCTTGCTAGTATTCTTTCACGTGTATGCATATTAGTTTGGAATCATTTTAAATATCTGCACATAACATTGTTAAATTTATCATGGAGTTCCTTTATGAATTCACTTATCTGAACAACTATGACTTTACCTTTTGACCATGTAAATTTACCTATAATGGGGAAGAATTTTTGGATATAGAAAAACATACATATTGTATGTGATATAAAGTTACCTATCCAATTCAAATCACTAAAACACTCAAACACAAAGATTAGCCATTAAATCCAACAAGGGTTAGCATATTCAATCGAAAGATTCAACAAAAGACAAGAACTTTACACCACAACCTTTGATGAACTAAACAAGTGCACCTAATCTTTGTTGATTTTCTCTTAAAGAGGAATGTGGGTGTGCTCTCCAAACACAACAATTTAAATCCCACTAATGATTAAGAATGCAAGCTAAAAGAGTGAAGAACTCAAGAAGAAGTATTGAAAAACTTGTCTCAAGATTCTCACCATGATTGAGAATGCAAGACTAAACTATAATGATTGTGCATGAGATTTAAAAAAGAACTAGATTCATTTCATTTTAATATTCCTAAAAATGTAATATCTAGATGATTTAAACTTGAAATGAATTAAAATGCTAAAATGCTAAAAGAAATCTAGAGCTAAACTAGAATGATAACAATGCAAAAATAAGAGATGGTTTTCTCTTGGCAAGAACCTTTATTTTTAGCGTTTTTGAGGGAAGGGAAGGGATTGGATGAAGTGGAGAATATGTGGCATCCACATAGATGCCACATCAAGGACAGAAGGGAAAGAGGACAAGCCATGCAAAAAGTCAACATAAGCCTTTAAGCTTTGAGTGGCTCAAGGTTTCTCACACATGCGTGAGAAAATATTGGAGAATGCAGTGGGGGACAAAAAGGTGGTTACATTTAAGGAAGTTGGGTGAATTACTTGGGGTGGGTTTCTCACACATGTGTGAGCAATCCATTAGCACTAAAAAGGTGTAGGAATCACCTTTTTAGTCTAATAAGTGGGATTAATTAGCAAATAGCTTTATCATGATGAGAGTGATGGGTGGTAGGGTAGGTTTCTAGGTAGGATTTAAGACTAACTTAAATTAAATTTATATTAATGAAGGTTTAGAAGATTGTTAGAAAATGTGAGGAATAAATAAATTAAAATTTATTTAAAAGGGGATTTATGGAGGCCATCTATTAAATATAATTTAATACATTAGAAAGGGGGTAGTATTTAAATTAAATTTAAATACTATAGAAGGTGAATCATATTTAATTAAATAAATTTAATTAAATAGATTGAAGAATATAACAAATACAATTAATTAATTAAAATTAGCTATAATGTTACATCAATATTAATTAAATTAATACAAGGATGTTTTTAGATGTCTACATTTTTCCCCTCTTTGATGTGGCATAGGGGATGACGTCGCGTCAAAGAAAAAGGAGAATAAATGCCCCATAGATAAAATTAATAATGGTGGGAGATGAGATGATACCCCCTCGAGAAAATAATAGACAAAAATACATTTTGTGGAATTTCCTCAAAAAAAGGCAAAAGAGAGGAAGAAGAGAGAAAATCAGTAAATTAAGTGGTGTTGCAAGACACTTCCTTGGGGGGGTCAGGGTAGACCTGGGTGAGATTGGGGACATGATGACCCAATTGCAGATTGCAAGAAGACGAAATGAAACTAATAAATGCAACCTAACTACATGATATTTTTTGGATTTTATTATATTGATATTGGAGAGCACACCCTTGTTTGATTATGCAAGAGGAGGTATGCACAATGTGTTAGAAAACACAAGTGACATTATTCCTTTGTGTGGACTAGACTCTCAAACAAACAAGGTAGATTTAGGGGCATAGATGTAGATTGATAATAATGGTGGAACTAATGCAATGATATTCATGAGGAAGCCATAGTACACCCAAGTCTTGATTAGGGGCTTTGTGGAAGTGCACGAGGTCCTACCCCCAGTGAGTCATACATAACCATAACTACATGACCAATAAAAATTCACTAAAGTAAACACAAATAGATTATTCTACAAATGAGATTTATTCCAATATACACCATCTAAGATACACCAAGATATTGAAGATCGCGGCAATCGTGAGTAGGGTCTACTGAAACACAAAGATAATTTTTTTTAAAAAAGGTATCATGACCAAGCACTCATTCAGTCCAAAAGTTCTTACCATGAACAATATTGTTGTGATCAATGATTGGTAAGACGACACCAGAAGGATGAATCCTGATGGGAAAAAGATCGATGAATGTTGAAATAGGAATATTCTGGCAATTGCTCATGAATGGAATAAATGCTAAGAAGTTCAATCGGTCTGTTTATTTGATGAAAAATTTTGCGATCCTGGTTTCTAGGAAAAGCTCACTGTGATGGGGTGAAGCTCAGTGTGATAGGATTAGAATGGGTAGAATATCCTATTATTAGATTGTGAAGGAGGAACATGATTGGATAAAGTGAGATTGGAGGGTAAGATGGATTGAATTAGGATGGAAGAAAGATGAATTGATTGTGTTGGATAGGAAGGAAGATAAGAGGAATTAGACAAAATAGAATTGGAAGAGAAAATTATTGGATTAGAAGATAAATGAATTAGATAAAAGGGAAGATGAGTGGATTGAATTAGAAGATAAGTGAATTGGAAAGAAGGGAATATGAATGGATTGGATTAGAAGATAAATGAATTGGATAGAATTGAATATGGGAGATGGATGAAGGATAGGATGGATTAGGAAAAATCACAACAAAGAACCAAAGAATGGTGAAGACAGAGAGATGGCTTGGATAGGAGATAGATGAATGAAATGGATGGATAGGTAATATTGAATGGATGGATATTTAAGAACTATGTGGTAAAGGAGCGAAATGCCTCACACTAGTAGTAGGAAAATGAAGGATGGGAAGATGGGGAATAAAGCATACATGAAATGAAAGGATGATATGTAAGGAATGTGAGTGGAGGGATTAAATGTAGTAGGAAACAAGGACTATGTTTCAAAGGGAACCCCATTCTAGAGGTGGGTGGAGAAATGGTGGAGAGATGGAGGATACAGGCTATGTGAGATGGATGGATAATGTATAAATGAGGTGTATGGAGGGTATAAAGACTTGTATTTTCCAAAGCATGTATGGATGTTTAAGTGCCTCTAGTTGTTTTAAGAAAGAACAAGGACATGAAAGTGATATGGAATTGGATAAGGGGTATAAGATAAAGAATATGAATAAGATAGGGGATATGATAAGGAGGATATGAATTGAATAGGATAATGGATAATATAGGGAGGAAATGAATGGGATAACCAAGATAAAATACATGGGAAGGAGGATGGCCTGATATAGGATTATGAATGGTGGATGAATAATGACTAAGTAACATGAAGAATGTGGATCGACGGATGGATAGGATGTCAAGATCAAAAATAGTGGATGAATAGTGAATGAGGAAAGTGGTAGGTGTATATAGATGGATGCAATGGATGTGATAGTCAAGATCAAAGATGGGAAAAGGAGGATGTATGGGTAAGGCAATGGATAATGGATGTATGGTAGAATAGTATGGATGGAGCTTTCCCCCAAGTGTAGAGCGCAAGGGGATGTGAATATATGACTGCATTTGGAAGATAATGAATACATGATAAGGAAGATGGTAAAGGGACTCAAGCATCTAGTTACATGGATGGTATCCCTTGATATGTCCACTTTTGTTTTGTATCATTAAGGTGCCTCTTTTACAAAATTTCACCAAGATGATGATTTTTTCAGGACATTTTATATATATATATATATTTTGTACCAAGGAATTTTAGATATATGCTCATAAATATTGGTGGGATTGTATGAGCGGATGAGGGATATGGAGGGGGGATAAGGGTTAATGTGTAAGGTTGGATAAATGGGATGGAAGGATGGGGAAGGATTGGTGGATAATGAATGGAAGGTTGAAAGAATGGTGAATAAATAGATGAAGGATTTGGAAAGATCATCATTGGTGCACACCTTGAAGGGCGATGGAGTATTGGAGGAGTAGAGTGTGAAGGAGATGGAAGAGAAGATGTGGATTTGGGGATGTAAGGACCCAAAATCGATTTGGAAAATGGAGGATGTTTAAATGGATGATTCAAGGATTTGTGAGTAGAGAAAGCTATTGGATTAACAAGTTTTGATGCCAAGTTTGAATTTTCTTTGATATGCATTGCTTCAATGAGTACTTTTATAATTGACATGAATATATTTTTTATTTTTGAGCCTTTGTGGCTGTTTGAATTTTTTATTCATTTGGATCATATTTTTATTTTCTTGATCATGTCTTTTAAATGGGACATGTTCATCCTTTGATTTTTGTGGATTTATGGATTTATGAATTATAGCTTTGGCATCCAATATGCTTCTTTTAGACAGGGTATGGATGTACGAGGATAGATGGTGTGGAGATTTTATGGATGGAATAATGAAGGGAAAATGTTTGAAGGAATTCAAGGTTGTGTGCCTTTATTGATCTTGTTAAGGTATTTGAGGTGATATGACGGTGGACTTGGATATGAGAGGTGGAGGTATGTAAGGACCCAATATGGATGGGTGGAAGGAAGGATTTGGTTTTTTGACATAAGGACCCAAAATGGATGTGTTTGAGGAAGGGGTGGCGTTTGGAACATAAGGGCCCCAAATGGATTTAGAAAATGGATGATGGGGATATTTGAATGGAGGGGTAGAAGGTTTACCAACATCTTGAGACATCCTTTTTGCAAGGGAATACTTATAATTTTGAATACAAGATGCGAGTCCATGTGATGGGATGATAGGTTCTTGAAGGAATCCATGTTGGATAAATGTAGAGGAACCAAGGTTAGATGTATGAGGTTTATGGGTAGATTGGATAGGTGCGATGGGATTTTGTTGAGGATTGGGATCATGACATAAAGTTAAAGGGGTACTTTGATCTTGAATTTGGGGAGGATTGAGGGGTGGAATGAAAGGGGTGATGGGATTGTGGGATGGAAGGTGATCACGCAATAGAGTGGAGGGGATGGAATCATGAGATGTAGTAATGTGATCTTGATAGGGAGGGTAATTAGTAGGGGATGAAATGAAAGAGATGTCTTGATCTTGAATAGGGATGGGATCATGAGGGGGTTCTTGAGATGGAAGGATGGAATTTTTGAATGGAAAGGTATAATAAATGTCTTTCTCTAGATTAGGAATAGGATCATGTGTTGAACTAAGAAAGGCAAGGGGATCTTGGTATGGAAGGCTAGAATCTTCAATTGGAGGGTGTAAAAATATGGAGAGGGGTCATGAGATGAGGGAATTATTAGATCTAGAGGAGAGGAATCCATGTTTGCATGCTTTGGAATAGGGTCTTGATGTTTTATGACTTCTCAAGATGGTGTGATGGATTCAGTGGAAGCTTTAAGTTTGATAGAATGGAGCGATGGAAGATACCTGCCTGGGGTAGATGGAGTGATGGAAAATTCATGAGGCTTATGAGATTGAGGTGCACCTTGATTTGGAAGGGATGGTGATGGACTCATGACTTGGGGTGATTGCATAACTTTATGTGGGGATTTATACTTTTCTGCTTGTCCTTGGATCCAGTCAATGGAAAAGGTAGTGTGGGATGGGGATGATGTAGGATTTGGAGGATTAGGATTGTATGGAGGTATAGGATTAGATGGAGGGAATTTTTTTTCATTTTTTATATGCAGGAAATTTTTTTGAAGTTCTTGGATTTCCTGGGCAAGGTAACTATGGAGGTAATCATGTATTGGTGAGGAATAATGAGATGGATTTCCCTTGTCAAAGGTAGAAGAAGGATAAGAAATGGTAGATGAATTGGGATTCAATATGATGTGTTGAGGATTGATTTGGTAGGTGGATTAGATTAGAGGTAAGGTTTTAGGAGTAGGATTTAGCATGTTAAAGTCCTCAACCTTTTTGTGAAACCAATCCATATTCATGATGTTCCAGTGAGGGGTTTTGGAATTGGTTTAGAATATGATGCGGATGAAGATTCTGATTAAGAGTGGATGAATTGAAATATTTTAAGGATAGATGAAATATGAACTTAGGACTTAGGAGCAATATTGGAATTTGTTTTGATTTAAGAGTGCATGGCCTTAAGGATTTTGATTTGATTGATTTTGATTTATTGGATATGAGGGCAAGGCCTCAAGGTTGGATTTGATTTGATTTTGATTTGGATTTAGATTTCAATTTTTGAGACAAACCTCGGTGAAACAAGACACTATGATGATGAAAATGAAGGATTGATTTAGATGATGATATCTTCTTCTACTTGGATATATACTGATGATCCCAAGAAAAATAGGATATCACTAAGAGAATTAACTACTTGAGATAGAATGATATTCTCAGAGCAATATGATTCAAATAGATTCTTGCTAATGATGAGGGTCTATGCAATACATTGATAAATATGTCACCCTAAGATTTGAGATGAAAATCTTGATTAAGGTGTGAAAGATGAAGTTTGATTTGATGTGTTTTAATCTTTACTATGGTTGGATTTGTGTCAATCAAGATAATGGGGATTAAATTCCAAGGATTATGATGGTGCTCCTAAGCCAAAAGTAGAATATTTTATGAAAATTGGAATTAGAAGGTGATGTGAATGAAGATTCTAAAGTAAGAATGGATGAACTTTGATAGATGGATCGGGGATGTTTGAAGAAAATGGAATAATTAAGGTGTGATTGGTTTTTATGAAGAGGAAGATGATTTAGATTAGGGTGATCCCACAATAGTGGGTTACACTTTTTTGCCTAAACAGACATTGAAGTCTACATTTTGAGAAAAAATTTCACATTTGGATGCATATTGTCATTAATCAGTTTGAAATCGGAAGATGAAGTAAACTAGAGTCTTTTAGGATTTTCTGTCTGGATTCTATATATATATATATATATATATATATATATTTGAATTGATTTTAATGGTTTTTTTTTCTCCCACTAAAACTGCTATGTTGCTGAAAACGTCTTTTTCAAAAAGGTACAATGACTTTGTACAACATAACTTTTTTTATAAAATAGATGTCAATGTTCTTTCTTTGAATTTGGTTTTGTAACATCCATATGGAGGGCATGCAATTTGTTTGATGACATTATCATTATTATTGCATATTTTATGAACATTTGAAGTAGAGTCAACCGTAATTTTGACATACCTTGACTACGTAGTTCATAACTTGTGTATTTATCAAAATTAAATTTTTTTTTTTGATAGAAACAAGACGCAAAACTGGAAGGCACTGTTATTTTTCAAATCCTTTTTTCTATTTTCTACCATTTTTCATTGAACGTCAAATCTGGAAGTTTATATTTGATAAAAAAACCTACATCTAATGCACGTCAAAATACATAGACCTAATTAATTCAAAATTTGTCAAATATATATTCGTTAGAAAGCACGTTCATAGTACTTGTGCGATACAAAAGGAGGTGTCCCTATTCTTCAATTTGAGCCCCGTGCTTGAGCTCCGAAGCCATGAAAACTTCATATTGTTGTTAGCTTTGCAAATGGCATCATTTTTGGGGGTTTCGATAGAAACTAATTTCGATAGAAAGTAGTTTCAATCGAAACTAATTAGTTTCATGATTTGGCATTTCCCCAACATTTACCAAAGCACTTTCGATAGAAATTATTTAGTTTCTATCAAAAGTCAAAGATGAAATTTTATAGAAACCTATGTCGGCCTCTTTGGTGTCATTTCAGGTATAGAATGATTACATATAAATAAATATATGTTTTTTTCATCTTGTTATCTCGAAAGTCACAAAATACTTTGCAATTTGGAAAAAGAAGACAATTCTGCAACTTGTGATGGGAAATAAAAAGAGAAGGCTAAATAAGAGTGCATGACATTATTCATAAGATACTGAACATAGACTACATTAAGAAGCTCGGGAAAGATATTATCAGAATAAACAAGGTACATGTCTATATCTCTTTATCTCTCTCTTTGTCCATATTTTAAGTTGATGATTATGACTTGTCTTAATGAAATATGTAAGCATGATATTGCAA
>MU227302.1:1360685-1373702 GCA_018584345.1 Thuja plicata
TGTGTGTGTGTGTGTGTGTGTGCGCGCGCGCGCGCATATATATTATATATGCATAAATTATATATATATATATATATATACACATATATATGTGCATATATATATAGACACACACACATATATACACACACACACACACGCACACACACATATATATATATATATACATATATATATATATATATATACACACATGTATGCATATATATACATATATATACATATACATGCATATATATACAAATTTACAAACAATATATATTATAAAACAATAAAATATGCAAATTATAAATGTGAAAAACCTGATAAAGACGTTCGATAAAACGGAAGCCCACTATTCTCTCCTATCACTTTCAACCCAGCTGAAACAGTGAAAATGACTGTTTCAATGAGTTTTTTATTCCACTAAAAAAAACCTAGTTACTTTCGATCGAAAGTAAGCAAGTTACTTTCGAAGAAAGTTACTTTCGAAGAAAGTTACTTTCGATCGAAAGTAACTAGGTACTTTTGATTGAAAGTAACTTCCGATCAAAAGTACCCATTTTAGGTACTTTCGATCGGAAGTTACTCACTTTTGATCGAAAGTTTTTTGTTGTTCCGATCGAAAGTATGATGATTTTTTTAGTGGGCCACGCTTTTCGAGGTGAATTCCTTTCTCCTGAAAAGTGTAACCCACTATTGTGGTATTACCCATTAAGATTGGATAGAATGATATGAGGTTGAAAAGTGAACTGGATTAGAATAATGATGATTGGATTAGGTTGGAGGAAGATGAATTATTAGATTGGATTAAGAAAGAGGATGTTGATGTGGATTAGAGGGATGATTAGAAAGATTGTGGATGTTTAGGATGGAATGATTAGAATGATTGAGAAGAATAAGAATGATTTGGAAGAGGTGATTAAAATAAGAAGTATGATGATGATGATGATGATGATGATGATGATGATGATGATGATGAACAAGTGGGTTGATGTGGAGATGACAATGTAGGATTCTGACTGATTTTGGACTTTTTAGGTCAATTTTTTCATTGGCAAGAACTGATTTTCAACATATATCAAATGTATTGACTATGCTAAGTATACCTTGACTCATATTTTGTACATAAATAACATTTATTGAAGACACATGTATGAAAACAATCCTGGAAGGGAAAAAGCAACCTTGTAGGAGACAATCAATTGTGACTTTGGGGAATTTTGATAAAATTTTGATATTTCGTTTGTGTATGTTCAAGTGAATCTTTCAAGCCACTTATGTTTTTACGTGGTTTAACACAATGAAGACTCTACAAATAGTATCTACCTTAATAAATTGGCTTTGCATGAAATATTATAGGCCCATTGTTTTGTAGTCCTTTGGCTCACAATATAGTGTCACCCCCTGAAGGGCGCCCATGTTTTTTCATTTTTCTAGGTATTTTTTCCATGCTAAGAAGATCTCTTTCACAACTCAATACCCTGGGACATGTATGATGAGAATCTTGGGGGCAGAATCTTCCCTTCCCTTGCAAAATAATAAGTAACCATTTGGAGGTGAATCAGGTAGGCTACTAATTAACAATTGCTAGTAAGATCTATGGCATCCCCCTAATAATTTTGTACGCATGTGAGACACTTAAGTCTCTAGTGGACCATGTTGGCTCCTTAGGAAATATTCGCCTGATCTGAACTATCATCCACACAACACACCCAAGCTTGGTGGGATTGAGACAAGTTTTTGTTCATTGTCTCATTTCTATATCAGTCAGGGTATTTACCAGTTTGAGGTTGTCCTGTAAAGGGGAAACACACCCTTTAGATGGGCCTCCCTAGAAGCTAGATTAAGCTAAGATTTCTCTTCACCCGAGTTCCACAAAGGTGAGGGGAGATGATACAACTATAGTTTACTCATAGTGTCACGTAAATTAAGGGATCTATCTAATGACAAATAGATTGAAAGAAGTGCTGAAAAAAACTTCTTCAAACACACCAAGAAGAGTTCATTTTTCAAATTGAACCTAATAAGAACAATTAAGTGTTTTCTACATAAGAAAAAGGCACAATAGTATGGTTAAGAATGCAAGTTCAATTTATTTTCCACACATCAAGAAGGAAAGCATGTAAGAAAGGTGTGATTTTTTTTGCCTTAAGTCATTCAAGATTTTGCGAGATTCATTCCCTTATGTATTCAAGATGAGATGTAGTTAATTCCTTTAAGAAACATGCATTCAAAGAATGGTGTTTAAAGCATACAAGTTCATTCCCAAAATCCATTAAAATCCAAGGAAAATTGCATGAAAAACATTAGTAATCTTACAGTCTTCAATCCAGAAATGTTGCAAAAATTCAAACAAATTAGTAACACTTGAAATTAACAAAAAAAAAAAATTTCTTCTGTTACAAGGTGGATACATAAGGTTACAATCAATAGTCCACTAGAATCATGGTAGAGACAATATGTTGATTCTTAAAATTTGACTAAGTCTGAAATTTCTTAAAAACCCTCAAAAATTAGAATTTGTATCTTAACTTCTATGAAGCTGAAACCACTCTCAAACATCGTGGAAGTATATATTTAAAATATATCTTAAAGTATAATCAGTTATACTTAAATGATATATTTTAAATATAGACCTAGTGCTTAAATTGTTCTGAAGCATACAAAAGAATTCTCAAGAAATCATTCAATAAATACCCATCTCTCAGAACTAGTTTACAATGCCAAAAATGCAGAGACAGAAATGACAGGCCGCAGACGATAATCTGCGCAGACGACGATCTATGCAGATGGTGGAGTTTTGCGTAGATGAAAATTGTTAAGCATAGACAACCGTTCTACGTAGACGATGGTTTTTAAGCACGGATGACCATTCTAGGGTGGGGACAGTGATATGTGCTGACAACAGTCTAGAAACGCAAATGGTAATCTCAGAGAAGAGACGGCTCTACGAAATGCTTTTCCAGAATCATGGAAAAATACAAAAAAATTTAAATTTTTAAACAAATAAGGGATGTTGGTCCCACCGGGCATGCCAAAATGTGTATGCTGAAAACCTACCTATTGAGATCATGCTAATACATGGAAATGTTAGAACATACAAATCATATTAATATATCAAAAACATGATCAAAACAAGAGTTTCCATCATAACCTTCGATGAGCCAAACAAGTGCACCCAAGCCTTGTTGATTTTCTCTTAGAGAGGAATGTGGGTGTGCTCTCCCAATACAATAAATCTAAATCCCACTATGAATAGATGATGTCTTAATAAGGGAAGCTAAAGGATATGATGAAGAGCTCAAGAACAAGTATGAAGAGCTTGTCTCAAGCTTTCATCAAGATAATGATACAAATACAAAGACATAAACTAAAATGTTATACATGAGATAGAAAAAAGAACTGGATTCATTCCATTACTCCTAAAAATATAATATCTAGATGATTTAAACTTGCAATGAACTAAAATGCTAAAATTCTAAATTTCTAAAATGCTAAAAGAAACCTAGAGCTAAACTAGCATGATAACAATGCAAAAATAAGAGATGGTTTTCTCTTAGCAAGATCCTCTATTCATAGAGTTTTGGATGGAAGGGAAGGGCTTGGATGAGGTGGAACAGATGTGGCATCCACATAGATGCCACATAGATGACACAAGTGCAAGACGACAAGCCATGCAAAAATTCAACATAAGCCTTTAAGCTTTGAGTGGCTCAAGGTTGCTCGCACATATGTGAGAAAATCTTGGAGAATGGAGTTGGGGACAAAAAGGTGGCTACATTTAAGGAGGTTGGGTTAATTCCTTAGGATGGGTTTCTCACACATGTGTGAGCAACGCATTAGCACTAAAAAGGTGTAGGAATCACCTTTTTAGTCTAATAAGTGGGATGAATTAGAAAATACGTTTATTAGGATGGGAGTTATGGGTGGTAGGATAGGTTTCTAGGTAGGATTTAAGACTAACTTAAATGAAATTTAAATTAATCAATGTTTAGAAGATTGTTAGAAAATGTGAGGAATAAATAAATAAAAATTTATTTAAAATGGGATTTATGGATGCCATGTATTAAATAAAATTTAATACATTAGAAAAGGGATAATATTTAAATTAAATTTAAATACTATAGAAGGTGAATCATATTTAATTAAATAAATTTAATGAAATATCTTTAGAAGAATATAAAAAATACAATTAATTAGTTAAAATTAACTATAATGTTACAGGGATATTAATTAAATTAATACAAGGATGTTTTCAGATGTCTACACATACCAGTAGGGCACCATACTTAAATGACTTCTTATCTTTCTTTATCCTCTCCATGTTTGCCAAAAGATGACTCCTGGTCATCTCACATAGATCATACACTAAATCATCTTTAACAATCTAATAGGAAGTATGGATAGCACCACTAGGAACACTATTAACACAACTTGACTGGTATATTCTATAACCTATCACCATTGATGAAAATAAAACTTCCTTGTCTTTAATGTGATCAATTTTCATTTCTTATTTTTCTTCTTTGGATTTGGTTAACTCAGTAACCAAATGTGTTGTAACCATTCTTACTGTACATTCAAGTCCTTTCACTCAAAAATCTTTAACCGTGTGAATCATGATCTTGGAAATCTTTTGGGTTATGTTCAACCATTTAAATTGATCATGGACTCTTATTAACACACAACAAATCCAATCGGGGATGGAATTAGGTGGGAATGTCCACTGTATAAGTTAAACCCTTCACTTGTATATGTTTGTGCTCATCTTTCAACACACTATTGATGCACATACCATTATACTCTTCCTTGATTTCTTCAGCTCCCATTTCTTCAATTTTGTAATGGATATAGGACCAAACATCTTCAATTAACATCGCTCCCTAAGGAATAGTGGATAGGGCACATGTGTCATATCAATCTTAGTCACTTTATTTGAATAGAGTTTGAACATGGATCGAGGCTTCTTAGTGATGTTAACCATAATAGGAGTACCGATATTCATTTCCCTTTTATTCAACTACAAGAGCAAACAAATCTAACAACAATCCAAACTGATAACTTGCAATACATGGGTTAGGGATTCATGAAAACTTGATAACAAATTAGCTCAAAATCTAAAATCAAAATTAACTATTGTAGACTATAGCTCAAGAAAACTCTCGAATAAAAGTAAAAGTGCAAAATGAATTCACTTTTCCTCTAGTTATCATTTGAGAAATAGATGTTACGCACTTCAATGATAAAAATAGTGTCATGTCAACGGTTAACACATATCCATCAGTTGGTACTCAACCAATACTTATAACTCATATCAAATAGATATATACTATGAAATCTCAGTGCGACCGACAAAAAATCACAAAAAACTTCAAAATCTTTAGCAAAACCTCAAAGTCTTTAGAAAAACAAAATTCATATAAATTTACACCATAAAGTGCATATAGATCTTACCGCTCCTGAATCTATGGGATCGATAAAGGATTTTTCTATAAGTACTCCCCCTAAGAAAATGCTATGCTTAGTTTGAAGAAGAATCCTCTGTACCATAGGATGGTGTATTTTCTTCAGGTGACTTGACCTCTTCCTATTTCTTTTCCTTCTTCACCCAAGTCTTATCCATCTCATGTCTGACTTCATGAGAATTGAAATCTTCTTTCCCTTCCTATAATAAGAGTTGTTAGGTGATTGGTTCCTGAATCTACAATATCTAGCAAGGTGACCAACCCTATGCCGTTGGAAACAAGCCATACCAGTTGACATCCAAGGTCCAATATTTCCTCTTTGAGTTCTCATTCTACAATTTACTACAAGATGACCATAGTTACCACATATTGAGCATGTAACATTGAATTTTATTTCCCTTCCAATAGTGTTCACCATTTTGACATGAGATCTAGGTGCATACACTCTTGAGCTACATTCTCTAGCTTTGTGTCCATATTTATTGCATGTAAAATAGTATCCATCAAAACTACGACCACTGTGAGGTGTAGATCTATACTCATAAGCAATATCATCATCCTTATGACAATTATAGCAATAACCATCAAAAGAATAAGGTCTATTCACCAGTTACTTCTACATGCATTTTCAGTATGACCAAGCTTTGCACAATGAAAGCAAATAGGTTTGTTAGCTTTCTAACCAGAATTGCTAGAATCGACCTTCAGGTCTTTCTAAGACTTCTTAAGATCAAAACTAGATGACTCACTAATTTCAAATGTTCCTTGTTCTGTGTAACCAATACCGGTTGTGTCTTTGTTTCTTCTTTGTCTTTTCGGTTGTTCATAAATATTTTTTGAGCTTTCATTCTATTGTTTTATCTTTTTATTTGATTCTTTCTCAGCTCGCAATTCCTTCTTCAGTTTCTCATTATCCTCTCTAATTCTTTCATTTTCACTTAGAATTTTCAGGTTCTCCTCAGATGTATCATGAAGGTGCTCATGCATGACAACATTATCTTATATTATCGTGAGGAATTGTTCCTCGATTTAATTAAATGCACCCTTAACAAATTTCTTGGCATCTTCTGTAGTCTTCCTTGTATCTTCAGTTGTTGTTCTTCCTCCAAGGTCATCCCACATCCCAACAAAATAACTTTTAAGCTCTCTTTTTAGATTTTTAACTTCTTTAATTATTTTCTTCTTATCCATCAGATATGTGATTGCTTCCTTAGATTCATCAGACATAATTCCTTTAGATAATTGATCAATGTAATCCTTGCTTTCACATAACTTCTTAGTGAGTTTTGTCCTTTTGGCAAGTGACTTTTTCAGCTCTTCCTATAGCTCAATGGTTATTTTGTTTGCATTCTCAAGTTGCATCGCATACCTATAACCCTCCATGATAATGGATATTTTTGTCAATTTCTTAGGATTACCACTGAGAGGACCGATGTTCTGATACCACTTGTTAGAATTATTAGGTACTTAGAGGGGGTGTGAATTAGTACATGTAGGTAATTAACAAATTCAACCACCAATTTGAATCACAATATTAATTTCCAAACCACAAAGCATATAGTAAGCCAATGAAAGTAAACAATGTGAAGTGTCCACAAACTCATCATGCATGAAAGAGATATTTTTATTATGGAAACCCTTGGTTAGAGGGAGAAAACTACGGTGGAGATGATACCCATAAGCCCAATACTATCGTAAACGAGTTTTCCCTATTAGGAGCTACAAATACCCTTTCTGAGGGTTCACCCTGTTAGGAGTGACAATTATGCTATTAGGAGTATAATAAGATCAATTTTGATCTACCTCGCTAGCGGATTTAAGACTATTTCTATGAGTTCACCTGGCTAAGGAATTTACAATAAGAACGTGTTAGACTTCACCTGGTTAAGAGATTTGGCTTTCTGTAACTATTAGAGAACAACAAGATGAATGATCTAGATGTAGTGCTACTTTCTTGTCAGATCCAATCTGTTCTTTGTACTCTATAAATGCTAAGTGCACTAAGTCTATTAGTTCTCTGATCACAACCCTAGATCACACTTATTGAAATCACAATACCATAACCGCATCACTCACAAGAAAAACCATTTCAATATGAGCGGTTCCCTTTAAATACACAACTTGCATTGACATTAAACATACCAAAAATGATCTTCGAATTCTTTCTCGTGTAATCATGACTTGCCAAAGTGATAATCTCGATGTATAACATGTTTTATCATGACCGCTTTGGCACAAAATATGGTCTGGAAGTTATATATGCAAGTACTATCCTTTAAAATCTGATTTCCTGTCCATATCTGATCATATGATACACATATTTTTAACATATTTAAGTTCATAATTTTAATCAGTGAACATGTAAATAGAGATTGTATATCTTTCTTCTTCATAGTACTCAAAAAGTTCGTAACTGAGGTAAATTGATCTCCACCTCTTTAATAAAACAACTTGATGATGCAAAGGCCAAGGGTGATCTGTACATGTTTCTTACTTATAGAATATTATATTTGTCACAAATCAATTTAATTTTGGTTCTGCCAAATTGGACTCCTGCCACTAAAGTGCCAATTTATTGTGTTTTTTTTCTATTTCGCCTTAGTAAATACTAAATACAGTAGAAATGCATGCCTGACTTACTATGAATGGTAGTTGATTTCTTATGGTTAGGTTGAAGCAGCATTTGGTGCCACATTTGATTACCAATACACTGTGATAGTGATCAATATTTCAATTGGATATCAATAGTACAAAACTGAATCCTACTACATTAACTGATACTGTCATTTTGGTTGTACTGCAATCCATGACACCTCCATTAACTTGAGTTACTTTCCAGGAAAAAAAGATTGAGAAGAAAAAGAGACACAAGGTTTTAGTGGCTGTATTTCAGAGGAAGAAATGACAAATCAAGCAGATAAAATTGAAATATGCTTAGGGAACTAAGATATTGAAGAGGGTTTTTAGCCAAGAGAGCTTACAAATATTGATAAGTGATGCTCCATCAAAAGGAGGATGACTTGATCAAGTTTTTTACAAGAGCACGGGGTCACGACTCATAATGTTGTTTATTCAATCATCACTTCTATTAAGTAACTTTTCAGAATCAGAAAATTATCGTAGAGATTTGATCAAATACAAATTCGAAAATCACCAAGACAATTCCCAAGTGTTCACAGCTGACAAGTGTTCGCAGCTGATATTTTGGTCTTGAATCTGTAGCATATGTGGTAAATGTGAAGACAACTATAGACAAACAATATCGTTAGCCGTATACTCAGAAAATATAGATTCAAATATGTAAAGCCATAAAAACATACAAAAAGCCAAGTGAAAGGAAAATTATCAGAAACATGGCAAAAAGTTGAGCAAGGCAAATAGTTTAGAAAAGATGAAGAGCAAATGTAGAGTACGGATATATGTGAAGTATTAGCATGGAATAATGGAGCGACTAGGGTATATGGGATTAAAATTATGGAGGAAGAATAATTGTAAACTTTGTGAATAAAATTAGTCATAGCAGAGCAAATTTATGATGTAAAAAGAGACAAATGGCAGATTGGTAAAGGGCAGTGCATGCAGACTTCAGAGGGAAAGTGTATGATAGCAATTGCATCATTATACTGGTAACAATTTTCTAGAAGATGGTGCAATGACTGAATGTTCCACTATTATTGGATCTCCAATTGATGTCCATGACTTAGAAACTATCGATCTTGGACGTGCTTTGGATGAAAATTCATGTTTGGAGTCAAATTAAATCTGGGAAGAGATTGACTTAAGTGAGGAAGATCATATTTAATTCTCTGATTCCAATAACTGCGGATCAATGGTTGCCCATAACTGGGTTCAGATGTTTCATGCCAACCCTAGTGATATTTCTTAATATTATGACTTTTTAAATTTATTGTAATTATTGTTTAGAGTGAAACATAAGGATGATTAAAAATTAGTATATATATATATTCAATATATCTTTTTTTTTTTAAAACATACATTGTAATAAGGAGAGTTTACATTTCTCAATTATAAAAAAATTAAACAAAACTTGGCATTCCATCTACCTAATGTGTTCTATAAATATTGAACACTTCAAATTATTCTCTTAAATTAATGAAAAAGAGATAAATTTAGCTTTTTATAAAAATTTAATAAAATATAAGTATAAACTACATTAACAGTTTTACATTTTAATTGTGTTTTACATTTTAAAATTCAAATCATAAATATCCCTTTTAGGTGCTTGAGTTTGAATTTGTATTTGTGTTCACAATTTCCTTAAGTGTGACATAAATATGTAGTTTAACTCCTTCAATATTTCATACAAATTCCTACTTATTTTCTCTTGTCCTAGTCTACTCACTATATATTCCTTATGATCCTTCTTTTCTTAATGACCATGGGGCATGAACCTTGATCCCAAATGTTTATCTATTGAGTGGATGATTTTAATGGTAGATATTATTTTTTATTACTTGATATTTCATCAATTAATTGTGGTTTTTTATATTCTTATTAATAGTTAATCATATTAATAGTATCTATTGAAAGCTCCTTGAACATATTTTGTTTCTTTCTCCTTTGCACTCTTTCCATCTTAAAAATTATATTTTCTTCTTATGTTAGTCCTTGTTTCTCTTCAACATTCTCAGTAGTGGCCCTTCTAATGTTTTTGATAGATAAAAGCAGCAAGAGGGTGCTGGCCCGTGGAACAGGGGACTGGAGGCACATTAATAGCAGGTTAATGGCACAGTCAAAGTATTAATGTTGAAGATAAACTAACTATTCTTCATTATTTCAACAATATTAATGTTATCTAACTATTCTTCATTATTTCAACAATATTAATCTTGTATAGTAGCAACCCCTCTAGCACATTATAATTCATAGAATTTTATATCATTTTGTTGTACATATTTCTTCTCTCTTCTAAATCCACTTCAATATTTTCTCTTCAATCATCAACTCCATTGCTAACTCAATCTCTTCCAAGATATCTTTGTTTCTTGACATCTCCTTTTACCATGGTTATTTTAATTTGATTTGGTATTTTGTTAATCTTTTAATTCATCCCTAATGACTTACCCTCATTTATCTTAAATTGTCATCCACTAGGTTCCTAACCCCATCTCACAAGCCTAGAACTTTAAGGTTTTAATAGGTAACTATTCATGTACAAATTGTATGATATTAAACACATTATATGCAAGTTACGTCAACTTTTTTTTTAATAGTATATTAATCATTTCCTTAATTATACACTTATATCTTTGGTACAATATTCACTTTCTCAACCCTCTTCTATTATATTGGCATTCTATTACATTCTAATGTGTCATTTCATTTATGTTCTACTACTTATTCTCCTTCTTTCTTTGCTTTCTTTTTCAACCTTGAGATGATTACAACTAAATTGTGGGGTTAGGCCCCACTCCCAATAAAACAAAAGTCCAAGGGATGCATCAGACCCACGAATAGGGAGCACAAAAAACTATAGAAAATTTACTGAGAATTAAAGAGAGCACATAAGCTTGAGAGCGGAAGGAAACTGAAAACCCTAGCCTATAAAAACCTGAGATGGCGAAAAGTAATAAACTATATAGAATTTTTAGTCATTCCTTTCCTCATGTTCCTAGTGAGAAGAGCTTCCATTGTCCATAGAGTGGCATCATCAACAACATCCCTCCCTTCAGATTGGACCAGTTAAGCTTCAAATTTACGCTATTTCTTCTTTTCAGATGAGATGTTTGGTTTGGAGATGCCACTAGTTGTTTGGGAAATAGTGTACTGCTTAGTTGGGACAACCAAATGATCAAGATAAAAACAAACCAGAACAATCTCCATCCAAGTTATCCATGAATGTGTAAGATCCATCAGAATCATTCCCATCCGCCTCAACTTGCGGGGATTCATCAATAGGGTCTACTGGGTGCAAAGAGGGATAAGTAACTAGAGGAGCAGCAATGGGGGAAGCGGGCTGATCGAAAGGTTTCGAAAGAGAAGGCAAAGAAAAGAACTGTCCATGGACGTTATGCTATAAAAAAATCAGCATCCGGATTACCTTACTTCTTAACCCAATTCTCAAAGCTAAAATTCCTTCTAATGCTAGATCTGGAAGAATCATAATCAACAATCTCGTATCCAATCATGTTGCAGCGGAAGAAACTTAGTGAGGGGACTTCATTGTACCAGGAGAAGAATGGATTATAATAGAATGATGTACTAGCTTAGAAATGTCAATAATAGCACAAACTCTGGGAATCTTCTATTGGGATACGTCGAAGAAGGATCCAATTTCACACAGTATCCAATCTACTCAATCATTTCCTTGGTGTGACCAACTGCATGCATGACCAAAGGAAGATTATGTAATCTGATCCAAACAGGTATGGTCGTGATCTTCGTAGCTGCAGGGAGATATTAAAAGACCCACGTGATAAAAAACCAGGATCCATTCCGGCACAAAAACCACATAAGCAAAGCGGAGAAGAAAGAAACCGAAATCCAGAGTGTCAATTTCAGGTGGTGGCCAACAAATTTGCCAACTGAAGGGCATTTGTACATGATTCCCAATCTCAGAGGTGGCGCTATAAGGACAAGTAAAATTTGGCCGCCATTCTGCTAATAGCAGGTTACTTTGCACATTGCGCGTCTGACCTAAAGATAAAACTGGTGATTATGATGACTAGGAATGACACTCAAAAGAGTATTAATTCCCCCATAACAATAGCAACACTTACTAGCAAACTCTCCTCCATATTTCTTTCTTTTCAGGTATTCGGCGCTTACTCTTCTGCTTGAAAAGTTAAGTATTTATTGAGGCCAGAAGTCCACGCCCCATGGTTTAGGGATAAAGGAGTCCAATATTTTTGATGAATAGAGGCCTTCACTATTAATATAAATATTAAAGTACAAAATTCACAAAAAAAGGGCCACGGGAAAAAAATTCATGTATTGGTGGTTAGTTATATATATTGGTGGTTAGCGTTGCGATTGTTGACATATTGTACCGTTGTGATGTATCGGTGGTTAGCTTTTTCGTGGTGGTTGAAATTGTTGGCAAGTGATGCATTTATGGAGTGATATGATACATTTGAAGGTTGTAATTTATGGCAACACATCTGGAATGATAATTTATTGAAGTTGTTTATAGTTTTCGATGTATAGATAGCAAAATGACTAAGTACAGTAATCAAATTTACAGAGTGTAGAAGTATAGTTTTGAATAGCGAAGATAGAGTATGATGCATGGGGAAATGCGCACTTAGAAGAGGACATTTTGCGGTATGTATAAGCAACTGGTAAGGTTGCTTAAGTTTTGGTGTTAATCACAAAGAGTTACAGTGTTTTGAAGTCATGCGAAGACAGAGTAACATGGATACAGGACAGCTGTATAGTCACGATGATTGATGGAGTATGTCATGTACTTCTAGCATGCTAAGTTGGATTGTGGTTGTGGATTACCTACTCTTTGGTAGTATAAGGTCGTCGAATTTGTATTTACTCTTTGAGTGTATTAATTTATTTTTTAATGTATTAGAGAGTCGACTGATATATATATATATATATA
>MU227302.1:1373752-1386011 GCA_018584345.1 Thuja plicata
TATATATATATATATAGGGCAAAAGTACAAACTTGTGTCACACTTTTACAAAGGAAGAGGACCACGACATGGAAAACTTTTAAACTTTAATGATATAAAAGTGGCATTTGTGTTTAGAATTTAAAAATGATGTAAACTAATGAAATGTGTAAAATTGAATTTAATTTATGCCTATAAATTTTTAATTTTTTTTTGAATAAGTATTGACCTAGTTTTTTTAATTTTTGAAGTCCATTTTTTAATTGCTCAAAAAATGTTGAAAATGTAGGGTCTAGTTCCCTCCAACTAAATATATGCAAATAATATTTTTTTCCTCTGATTTCAAAATATGTTTTAGATGACATGTACAGCTAGTGCATAAAAAAATAAAGATTTCTTTTTGGTATATATTTTGTCTGTTATAACTATTCAAATTCGGAGTTACCCAAAATTAATAGTTTTTTTCTCCCTCCATATTTGGCCTAGCAAATCTAAACTAAATAAAAAAAAAAATTACATATTCTTGAAGAGGACTCTCTCCTCTAGTGTTAAATATAAGTTGTAAATTTTTTTGACACGATTTGCTATTTTTTTTTAAAAATTTCGAACGAGCGTGTTCTTCAATGTTAAAATATATACTTGGAGTTTTTTCAAATTATAATATATTATATGTAATCAAAACACAATAAAAATTATATGACCATAATCTAGACTCCGAGCTCTAAAAAAGGGTATATTTAGATTTTTAAAATGGTTGAGTTTTGATGAAGAAATCAGTTGTCTAAGTGAGAAGTTTTGTAATTTTGAAATTTTTGCCTAATTGGTTGCCACATAGGGTGCCACATAAACAGTTTCAGCCGAACCAGTTTCGGCTAAACCCCTCTATATAAATATATGCCAATTCTTCATCGATAGAACATAGTTAGCTTATATTTACTCATGAATTTTTGACCAAAACTGGTCCAGCCGAACCAGTTTCAGCCGAAACTCATTTGCCACATCGACGCCACATGGTGCCACGTTTGTACTGCATATGTACAGCTGAAAATATTTTGGCCAAAACTGTTTCGGTTGAAATTTTTTTAGCCGGAACTACAAAAATGGTCCTCAAGTGTGACACAACTTCGTATATGTATATGTATATGTATATGTATATGTATATGTATATGTATATGTATATGTATATATATATATATATATATATGAAGAGCTTTTTGTAAAGTGATGAATGTAAGTGAAGTGGTGATATGAGGCAGATGGAATGAATGGATGCATTGTGATGTAAGATAGATGCGAGCTACAACTGGAACTATCTAAGCATAGATGATGCTTGTAATGTTCACTACTGAGAATTGATTGTAACAAAGCTATTTTCAAATTGTAAGAGTCGTGGGCTTAGTATACCTTTAACAGGGTTTTTAATTCCTCTAACAGGGAAATGTACTAATGTAATATTCAATTCCTAACAAGGCTAGGTCTCCTAACAGAGACACTATACTTTTAGTGCATATTTGTGGGTACCATGCCCATGGGGGTTTTCCCTTGGCTAGGGTTTCCTCGACAATAATTCATGGTGTTATGATTTATGTGTTGTATACTTACATTCTTTTCATTTCAGTAATTATATGGTTAAGTTTAAAATTATTAAATTTATATTTACAGTGTTGTAATACTGATTCACCCCCTCTCAGTATTACTTAATCCTAACAATTTGTATCAGAGATTTTAGCCCTTGGAAAGAAAGTTTAACAACTTAAGGGAGATGAAGATGGATTCAGAAAGCTTGGAAGAAAACTTTGAAGTAGCACTTGAAGATCTTGACAAAGATAAAGCAAAGAATGGTGATTTGAAATTGAAATTGAGAAGAGCAGAGAGATTCATTAAGAAACTAAAATAAATGCTTAAAATTTCTACAAGTTAGAGATAAGATCTTATGGTTAAGATTAAAGAGGATCCAGATAATGATTATTTAGATAAGATAAAGTAGCTTGAGAAAGAGAAAGATACCTTAAAGCTTTATTATGAAACTACCTCACTACAGATGGCTAAAGAGATTCAACAAGAAAATGATGCTAAGAACAAAATTGAAGTAACCTTGAAGGATGCAAATATTCAGATGGGACAAATGAATATTGAAATTGAACACTACAAGAACAAGTATATGGAATTAGAGAAATACAATTAGATGATAAAAGGAGAACTTGTTGAGGCAAATAATCATGTTGAGAAAATTCACATGAGTAGTAACCTGATTGATGAATAGAGAGACAAACAGAAACCTAAAGGAGACATGACTGGTGTTGGCTTCAATGAAGATCAATGTTTAAAAGAATCAAGAGGAAAAATCTGATACGAAGATTGATGGAGAAATACCTACTTTTGAAGAATCTAAAGAACATATCAGACCTTTCAGAGGTAGGTTTTTTGGTGTAAGTAATAACTAAGAGGGGGGGGGGTGAATCAGTGGCTTAAAAAAATTATCCTTAAACTTAACCACCAATCAATAAATATCATATTATTAAGTCCCTTACAAGATGCATGCCATGAAATACTAATAATGATTTAACTATCTGTCGGTTTTCCTTTTCTGACCTTATTCTCCTTGATTACCGATAAGTAGTATAACTATTTACCGACACTTAGTAAGTATGCAGAGTATACTGATCAATCCAGAAATGCATATGTGAAATGTAAAATAGTAAAGTAATAAACCATACACACATAACACATACATTTTAATGTGGAAACCCAGTCAAGGGAAAAAACCACTTGGATCGGTACCCCAAATTTTCACACTTCTAAAGTGAGCCCTGTTAGGAGCCAACCCTGTTAAAGGTTACAAACACACTATTAGGTGTGACCTTGTTAGAGGATTTTATGCAAAGAGGTTGTCACTTAGTATCAGACATCTATTTGCTACCATCCTTGAATCAACCTCCTTCTTAGACTATATATAGGCTTTAGGAAAATATTGCTACAATCCTTGAATCAGCTTTCTTCTTAGACTATCAATAGGTATCTGGCAAGTCCAATGCTACTTTCATGAATCAACCTTTTTGGCACTCCTTGGGATGTACCTCAATATATAGAAGATTGTTAAGTCCTGCTCTATTAAGAAACTTGATGCTTCAATGGTTAAACTGAAACATAATGACTTGTTTCTAATGCAACTTGAATTGTATATTTTTAGATCTATTTAAGTACATTACCTCTCTGATCATTGTATCAATTCAATTGTTTATGCTGCACACTTTCTCCTCTGTGATGCTGTGCTTCACTTTTCGTCAGTGTCTGCAAAATTATTTAGCTCTTCTCCAGCTTGATTGATCAGGACTGTATGAAGTTATCCTTCATCATTTTCTCTTTAGCATCCTCTTATTATTCACTCCCCTTTCATGTGAAGCGGAAATGAATTAAGCTTGTCTCTTATATAGACATGATATTCACCGTTTCTTGGTTCTTGATTCTTCACATGAAAAACAATCCAACCAATCTGATTTAAAGCATAACTTCTGATTTATCTCGTAGTTATATTTATGCCAACTTTACAAATATTCTTTAAATCAGTCACTTAACTCTGTTTGAATAAAACAATGAAAACAACCAGTTAAGTCTTTCTTTAGCTCTTGCCAGCTAAATATTTTGTCATTTTTGAGCTCTCTGTTCTATCAGTGAACTCTGCAGTTAGTCGTCGGTGACAACTATTATAATAGTCCCAAAGGATAACTAAGAGGGGGGGTGAATCAGTTATCTACTAATTTAATTATTTTATTTTATTAACTCTAGAATAACACAATAGACAACACCATAATTTGGTTACGCGGAAACCAAATGGTAAAAACCCTGGTGGGAATTAGCATCCACAATGAACTATACTTATTTATAATAATCCCTATTAGGGGATCTTGCAACCCTGTTAGGAGTTGTTCTTTACAATGCAATAACTATAGTGACCTAGTTAAGGGCCTGACCCTGTTAGGAGTCTTTTACAAATAACCTTGTTAAGGGTGAGGACTCGCTATCCAAAAGCTTACTGCTTCAATGGTGAAGGCTACAACCTTCTATAGAATAGATATGCACTATATCTGATGATGAGCTGTAGAGTAGACCTACTATCTTGATCAGTTCAAATGTATTGTAATCTTCCACTACTTCGTCACATAGATCCTTGATGAATAAAACTTAATTGATATTCTGCTCTGTACTTTTTTCTGTCTCTTTTCGTATCATTCACACTTAGCGTTCCACAAATGAACTACTATAAGTATCTTCCTCAAAGTATGAGATCATGGGACCTATTAAGAAACTCTTCATAACATCCTTGTCAACTTAACTATTCATGCAAGCATAATTACAACTATGCAATATAAACTGAATAGATACGACGCTTCACAAAGTTGGCCTCACCAAATTAACTCTAACATTGCAATCATGTTGAAACACGTTTGGTGCCTTTAGATAAATATCTTCAACTCATAATTAAACTTGAATATACACACGCATATCTTGAAGATAAGTGAAACTCAAGAACCAATGCAATACGTCGGCTCTGTACAGATAAAATCCAGAAACTGTAACTGGCGTTAATAGAATTATACAACACAACTGAAACTTCATATCTAAGTCTATGTGTATGAAAAAAACATAAACATGTCTACAACACGAATATAACCATGCAAGGATTAATAGCATCATTTTAATAAGTACATACAGAACACTACTATATATTATATGTTGTCATCAATGACAAACATACAATCAACTAGCTTCCAGAAGTAAATCTCCAACAATCTTCTCCTTTGAAATTGATGGCAACATATGATATTAAAAAACATCTTTAGCACATGGTGTCTTCTTTCTTTTTACAATCTTCTCAATATCCTCATCAAAGATTCCTCTATACTATTGTAGCTCCTTTGTCTGTGTTTATACTCCCCCAGAGTATATGCTCCCCCTTACTATATACTCCCCCTTTGACATCAATGGCAAAGGGCACCATAAACAATTAGGCATAGGTACTACTCTAGAAGTAGAGTAGTCAACCATTCATTAGTCACTATGTACTGATGTTCTTGCTATTTTATCTAATCAGACTCAAGAGAGGGAATTACTCCCAACTTCTCCCTGAGATACTCAATAGTATCTTTTGATAAAGGTTTTTTGAAAATATATGCCAATTGTTCTTTGGTGCTCACATAGTCCAATTTTACTTCATTATCTGCAACTTTTTCTCTAAGAAAATGGTATTTTATCTCAATGTGTTTTGTCTTTGTGTGCATTACAAAATTCTTGGACATGTTTACAGTACTAGTGTTATCACAGTGAATAACAATAGGATAATCAACCTGTATACCAAAATGTTTAACCATCTTCTTTATCCAGACCATTGTTGAACAGTTCAATACTACTGCAACATATTCAGTTTCTATTGTCGACTAAGAGATACAATTCTACTTCTTTCTTACCCAAGAAACCAACCTATCTCCAAGAAATACTGCTCCTCTAGAAGAACTCTTCCTTTCATTAATACAACCTGCCCAATCTGCATCTATATACACATGAAGTTGTACATTCTCTGATTTAGGATACCATAAACCATAGTCTATAGTTCCCTTTAGATATCTAAATATTCTCTTTATTTCCATTAGGTGATTCTATTTTGGTTTAGCTGCAAATCTACCAACAATGCCAACTCCATTAGATATGTCCGGTCTAGATTGTGTAAGATATATAAGTTTTCCAATAATAGACTTGTATAATGTCTTGTCAACTGCTGCAAAATCATCTTCTTTAGAAAGCTTGCTTCCTATTATCATAGGAGTGCATACTGGCTTATAGTCTTCCATATTGAAAGTCTTCAATATTTCCTTCACATATGTGGACTGATTTATGAATATTCCTTTATGTGTCTGCTTTACATTCAATCCCAGAAAATATTTAATAGGACCAATCATGCTCATTTCAAATTCATTTTGCATTTCTCTTACAAATTTTGCACTAAGCTTGTCATTACCTCCAAAGATAATGTCATCAAAAAATATGGCAACAAGTAATAATCCATTAGGTGTCTCTCTTATGAATATGTTACAATCTTCTACTCCTTTCTTAAATCTAATCTTGGTAAGATAACCATCTAGTCTCTCATACCAAGCTCTTGGGGTCTGTTTAAGTCCATAGAGTGTTTTCTTCAATTTGCATACCATGTTTGGTTTATCTGATCGATTAAATCTTTCAGGCTATTCTATGTAGACTTCTTCCTTGAAGTCACCATTCAGAAAGGTTGATTTTACATCCATTTGATATACTTTGAAGTCTTTGAATGTTGCAGAGGCCAAGAATAACTTAATGGCTTCTAGTATGCTCACAGGGGCAAATGTGTCAGTGTAATCTATCCCTTCCCTCTGTGCATATCCTTTACACACTAGTCTTTCTTTTTTTTTGACCATTGTACCATCTTCATTTATCTTGTTCCTGAATACCCACTTTGTTCCAATCACATTTTTGTCACCAAGTCTAAGAACCAATTCCCATGTATCATTTTTGATTATTTGATCTAATTCTTCTTGCATTGCTTTCTGCCAATCAAAATCCTTGCATGCATCTTCAACACTTAAAGGTTCAATCTATGAAATTAAACATACATCTTCATCCACTATTAAAATTTTTTCTTTAGATATAGTCAAAACACTACTGCTCTGATCTCCAATGATATCATCTTTTGAATGATACCTAGATGTGAATTTTGAAACTTTTGCTGTGACATCCTCAACTGTAATCTGTGATACTTCTTTGCTTGATTCAGGTTCATTACATGATACATCAATGCAATCAAACATTTCTTCAATAACAATGTCTTTACTACTAGGTCTGGGTTCATCCTCAATCATAGGTGCTTATTCATAGTACCTCTCTTAAATCATGAACTTCTCATCAATCTTTACATGAGTACTTTTAATTATCTTCTTTCATCTTAAATTGAAACATTTGTATGTTTTTCTTTTAGTAGAATAACCAAGGAAAATACCTTCATCGCTAGCATCAAACCTACCAAAACCATCATCTCCATTGATGTAGCACTTGCTGGAAAAGATTCTAAAGTATTTTACTATAGGTACATTACCAAACCAAATTTCATAAGGTATCTTATCTGCGCCTGGTCTTAGTTTTGTTTTGTTGATAGTATAGACTGATGTATTGACTGCATCTCTCCAATAGGTGTGTGCAACTTTTCCTTCAATCATCATAGTGCACACAGAATCAAGTATGATCATGTTCCTTCTTTCTTCTATCCCATTCTACTGAGGGATTCTGGTTGCACTCAACTATATTTTGATTCCATATTCTTCACAATAGTCATAAAATTGGTCAGAGGTGAATTCTCCTCCTCTATCTAATCTTAGACATTTTAGTTTTAATCTAGATTCATTCTCAACTTTGGCTTTGAATATTTTGAACTTCTCAAAGGCTTTATACTTCTCCTTTAAGAACGCAACCCACATCATCCTTGAAAAATCATCAACATACAAAATGAAATACCTTTCTTCGTAGTATGATCTTGTTTGAGTAGGACCACATAAATTTGTATGCACTAGGTCTAACTTGTTTTCAGCTGAGTTCCGCTTGCTTCTGAAAGAGATTCTTACATGCTTTCCCATAACACATTCTCTGCACATTGTGTCAACTGGTCTTGCAATACTTGGAAGTTCTCTAACTACCTTGACATTTCTTATCTTTACTATATTATCAAAATTGATATGACATAGTCTCTTGTGCCATAACCAACTGTCATCCACTTTTGCAAAAAAAACAACTTACATCTGAATTGAGCTGAAAAATATTACCTTTTGTTTTTGAGCCTGATGCAATCATGTATCCTTCTTTGTTGCTAATAATGCATTTGTTGTCTTTGAATTCCAAATGATAACCTTTGTCAAGTAACTATCCAACACCTAGTAAGTTGTGATGTAATCCATCAACATACTGAACATCATTTGTCTTGTTCTTTCCATCCATGGTGATAGATCCTCTGCCTATGATAGGTTTGGGAGTGTTATCTCCAAATCTAGCCATACCACCTTTGTACTTGTCTAGATGAACAAATCCATATTTATCACCTATCATGTGGTGAGAGCATCTACTGTCAATGATCCAATTAGTTCTGATGTTTTCTTTGGAAATTAGGGCTAACTCCTATTCTTTCTTTTCATCTTCAATGTCCATTTCCTCAATCAATTTTTCCATGTCTTTAAGGGAAATAATCCAATTTTATCTTCTCCTGAATCTTCATCAGTTACACCTTCTTCAGCATGATAGCATTCCTTTCTATATTTTGGTTTATAATCATATCTGAATTACTTTACTCTCATGGGACACTTGGATGCAAAGTGACCAATCTTGTTGCATGAAAAAAATTTAAATGGAAGTTGTCGTTCATGCTTTCCTTTTCGTTTCTTTTCTCTTTTAGCAATCATGGAAATAATTTCTTTTAGCTCTTCATCAACTTCTTCTTTCTCATTTGAAGTGTGTAAAGTTTTCTTACCATGGACTGAGGCTTTGAAGGTTGTTTTACTTTTGTGTTCAGTCTTCAATCTTGATATCTCAAATGCATATATTTTACTAATCAAAGTCTCTCTCTTGAAGTCTTTTGAAAATTGCGTGGTTTCATCTAGAATATTGATTTTTCTTTCATAGTCTATTGTTAATGTAGTCATCATCTTATCCATTATGTCTTCTTCAGATATTTCTCCACCATTGTTTCAGATTCCAGAAACTACTTCATTTATCCTCTGATTGTAGGCTCTGATGTTCTCTTCAAGTAAAATCTCAAGGTTTTTGTATTTCTTTTTCCATGTCTTCATGTGCGCATTCTTAGCTTGGATATTTCCTTCAAACATGTCTTCTAAATACTTCCATATTGTGTATGCCTTGTCTACTTTCTTGATCTCAGAGAATTCACTGTCAGATAGTGCACTTATAAGGGCTTCTTTGGCAAATGCATTGGCTATGAATGTATCCTTTTGTTTACTAGTAGCATCATCTCTTGAGAGGTATTTTAGAGAGGGAATAAAAAATTCTTGTGTGGCTATCTCAAAGATGTAAAAACCAACACACTATAGATGTGTTATCATTTTTTTCTTCCAATCCTGATAATTCTCTCCATTGAACTTAGGACTCTCTTTTCTGAAGTATGCCATATGATCTACCTTAAGATGTTAAGATTTCTCTTCAAGGCACTTGGTTCTGATACCAATTGTTAGAATAGTCCCAAAGGATAACTAAGAGGGGGGGTGAATTAGTTATCTGCTAATTTAATTCTTTTCTTTTATTAACTCAAAAATATAATAAAGTAAATGCACATTCAGATAACACAATAGACAACACCACAATTTGGTTATGGGAAAACCAAATGGTAAATACCCCAGTAGGAATTAGCACCCACAATGAACTGTACATGTTTATAATAATCCCTATTAGAAGATCTTGCAACCCTGTTAGGAGTTTTTCTTTACAATGTAATAAGTATAGTGACCTGGTTAAGGGTCTGACCTTGTTAGGAGTCTTTTACAAATAACCCTGTTAAGGGTGAGGACTCACTATCCAAAATCTCACTACTTCAATGGTGAAGGCTATAACCTTCTGTAGAACAGATATGCACTATATATGATGATGAACTATAGAGTAAACCTGCTATCTTGATCAGTTCTAATGTATTGTAATCTTCCACTACTTCTTCACATAGATCCTTGATGAATGAAACTTAATTGATATTCTTCTCTGTTCCTATTCTGTCTCTTTTCTTATCATTCACACTTAGTGTTCCACAAATGAACTAATATAGGTTTCTTCCTCAAAGTATGAGATCATGGAACCTGTTAATCAACTCTTCATAACATCCTTGTTGGCTTAACTAATCACACAAACATAATTACAACCGTGTAATATAAACTTAATAGACGCGACGCTTCACAAAGTCGGCCTCACCAAATTAACTCTAACATTACAATCTTGTTGAAACACATTTGGAACCTTTAGATAAATATCTTCAACTCATAATTAAATTTGAATATACACACGCATATCTCAAAGATAATTCCAACTCAAGAACCAATGTAATACATCGGCTCTGTTCAGATAAAATCTAGAAACTGTAACTGTCTTTAACAGAATTACACAACACAACTGAAATTTCATATCTGAGTCTGCGTGTATGAACAAAACATAGACATGTCTACAACATGAATATAACTATGCAAGGCTTAATAGCATCATTCTGATAAGTACATACAGAACACTATTGTATATTATATGTTGTCATCAATGACAAACATACAATCAACTAGGTGCCAAAAGTAAATCTCTAACAATAACTGCTAGTTCCATCAGTGTGACTCTAGTCAGCTTAGGGATCTATGTCCATCGGGAATCTTTGGATTTTACTCGTCGAGAAACTTTGGTCTCATCATTTTGGGCATCCTGTGATTTTTCTTTGTCGAGCAACACTATCTTCTATTCGTCGGGTATCACTATGACTTTGGTTCTTTTCCTTTACCGACGGTGTGCACTTTGTCGGTGTTATCTGTCACTTAGTAAATACTTGACTTTTATGCATTGCTGAAAGTATAATATTTTTTCCATTGATTCTCTGAAGTCTTTGGCATTATATACATGACCGTATAGATGATATCAAGTTAAAATCAATGACAATACAAACAATTAACTGATTTAATGTCTTGCATTATCTTCAACATAACATTATCAAACATTCAATCAGTTACATGTCATCAATCTCTCCCTTTGGCATTGATGGAAACAAACTTATATTATCATACTATACTATTTCTAATACAATATGAAATACAATTTTTGAGATTCATCAAACTACCAAATAGTGTTTGATAACCATAAAAATGTCTGACCACCGGTAAGCTCTGTTTTAGCTTAGATTTGATTCTTGCAACTCTCTTTGTGTTTCTTGTTATGATGTGTTGCATCCTTTCCTTGTGTTAATATCTCTATTTTGACTTTTCTTCTTGTTAGATATTTCTATCTCTTATCAGCAACTCTCCCTATAGATATAATCTCTCCCTATTGGAGTAATCTGATAATGGATAATCTTTCTCCTTTTTCTGAAGACTCTGATAATATAGAAACTTTCTCTCCCTTTGACAATAATGCCAAACAAATAGCTCACAGGTATCTGACATTAATGTCAAGTGATCTTTTCTCTCCATCCATAATATATTCCTTGAATTTCCCTTATCCATCAGAAATACAATAATATGTCCTGGTGCTTGGTTCTGATATATACCTTTATGTATATAGATGTAGCTTTGAATTTCATCTTTTTTCTTGTATCAACATGAATGATATTCTGATAATATATAGGATGATGGAGCCTTCAATCTTTTACTGACTGGTAAATAAGGGTTTGACCCCTATTCTATTTCTCAAGTACTCAAACGTATCCTTGGGCAGTGGCTTGGTGAAGATACCAACTAATTATTCTTTTGATTGCACATACTCAAGTGTCACCTTTTTTTCTTGAACTTGTTCTCTTAAATAATGATACTTGATTGCAATGTGTTTTTTCTTGGAATGCATGACTGGATTCTTATAAATCTTTATTATACTGGTGTTATCACAATAGATAATCACTGGTTTTGAGATCTTCATATGCATACCTTCCAACAACTATTTGATCCATCCAATATTTGAGCAGTTTGCAGCAGCAGCAATATGTTATGCTTCTGTAGTAGACTAAGAGATGCATCCTTGCTTCTTGATAATCCATGTGAGAAGTTTGTCACCCATAAAGAATGCTCCTCCAGTTGTGCTCTTCCGGTCATCAAGATTTCTAGCCCAATCAGTGTTGGTAAACACTTTTATTTCAAAATTTCCTTCTCTTTTATACCATAAGCCAAATTCTTTAGCATTCTTAAGATATCTTAGGATTCTTTTCACAACAATCATATGTGATTCCCTGGGGTTAGCAGAAAATCTAGCAACAATTTCTACTGCATGTGCAATATCTGGTCTAGTGTGTACAACATACATGAGTTTTCTAATCATTAAACTGTATAAAGTTTGATTTACCTCTATTGTCTTGTCTTCCTTTGTAAGAATACATCCAGTAGCCATCGGTGTTTCAACTATTTTGGAATATTCCATCTTGAATATTTTTAGGACCTCTTTGATGTATTTGGACTGTGTAATGAAAATACCTTCACTTTGTTGAATGATCTGTAGACCAAGAAAGAACTTGATCTCTCCAAACATAGAC
>MU227302.1:1386061-1403475 GCA_018584345.1 Thuja plicata
TGGAATATTCCATCTTGAATATTTTTAGGACCTCTTTGATGTATTTGGACTGTGTAATGAAAATACCTTCACTTTGTTGAATGATCTGTAGACCAAGAAAGAACTTGATCTCTCCAAACATAGACATGTCAAATTATTTTCTCATCTCATCAAAAAATGATTTTCATAGCATATCATTGCCTCCAAATATGATGTCATCAACAAATATTTCAGCAATCAAAGTGTTAGCATCAGTATCTTCTTTCAAATAAAGATTACTATTTTCACTAGTCCTTATGAATCCAATACTTATTAGATAGGAATGAAGGCATTTGTTTTACACTCTAGGAGCTTGTTTTAATCCATACAAGGCTTTGTGAATTCTACATACCATGTTCCTCTTGTCTGGATCTACAAACCCTTCTAGTTTCTCAATGTATACCTCTTCTTCAAGTATTCCATTTAGGAATGCTGACTTGACATCCATTTGATATACTTTGAATCCTTTGTATGCAACATAAGAAAGTAGTATTCTTACTCCTTCTAGCATAGCAATGGGTGCAAAAGGTTTCTCCATAGTCTATACCTTCTTCTTGTGCATACCCCTTGCATACTAGTCTTGCTTTTTCCCTTGTGACTTCTCCATTCTTGTTCAGCTTATTCCTAAATATCCATTTTTTACCGATGACATTCTTGTCATCTGGTCTTGGTACAAGAGACCATGTTTTTTTCTTCTCAATCTTCTCAATCTCATCATTCATAGCACTTATCCATTCTTCATTATCTAGTGCAGCATTGATAGATTTTTTCTCAAACTCACAAATTAAACAATTTGAGTTTAAATACTTACTTCTTGTTCTTGTACCAACTTTCTTATCTCCTATGATATGGATCTCTGGATGGTACAAATCTCTATGTATCAGCTTGATCATTATTTTGAAATTCTTTATGTTCTTCATTACCTTGCATATTATCTTGATTATTATCCTGACCGTCGGTAACAATAGTTTAACTGTCGGTTGCAACATCCTGTTGTTCTAGGATTAAGCACTATTGCTCATGCAGAGTGTTGGGTTCTTCACAATATACAAACTTTTTGTAGTCCTCTAGTTCTTTTGTGCTTTCTAGCTCATTCTTTTTTGCAAATTCATCAATGTTTACATTTGCACTTTCAACTATTTTGTTAGAGGCCTTGATAACACATTTAAAAGCTTTTCTTTTTGTAGAATACCCCCAAAAAATACCTTCATCACTTTTGGCGTCAAGCTTTCCATTTCTATTATCCTTACATTGGGTGTTTTACCATACCATAGTTCATAAGGTGTCTTCTTTGTGTCCTTCAATTGTACTTTGATAAGTGTGTAGACATCATTGCTGACAGCTTCCCTCCAAAATATTTGGTTGATGCCTTTCTCTATCATCAGTGTTCTTGTACAATCAACTATTGATCCATTCCTTCTCTCAACAATCCCATTTTTCTGTGGTGTTCTTGGTGCAAAAACTTGTCTTTTTATACCATGCTCCATATAGATTTAGTGAATTCATTTGATATAAATTCTCCTCCTCTATCTGACCTCAAAAATTTCAAATCATTACCACTTTGTTTTTCTACCATAGCCTTATACCATTTAAACATCTTGAATGCTTTAGATTTATCTTTTAGAAACATAACTATCATTATTCTAGAGTAATCATCAACAAAGAGAATAAAATATCTATCTGTATAATATCTCTTTGTCCTTATAGGTCCACATAAATCAGTATGGACTAATTCTAGAATATCATCAGATGTATGGGTTTTACTTTTGAAACTAGACTTTGTCATTTTACCTTTTTGACAATTTTTGCACATGATGTTGTATGGCTTTGTCATCATTAATAAGCCTCTTACATTTCTTCTTCTGGTTATCTTTATCATGTTGTCAAAATTCACATGACACAATCTTTTGTGCCACAACCATATGTCTTTGTTTCTAGTCATTAAGCAAGTGGTGTTAGTATCATTTAGATAGAATAAGTTACCTTTAATCTGCTCACCGGTACCAATCAGTTTTCCTAATTCATTGAACATATTTTCCTTCTTGTTCTCAAATGATACTCTGTGACCCAAGTTATTCAGCTGAAAAACACTCAATAGAATATAATTCAATCCTTTTACCCAATAAGCATTTTCACATTTAATCAGGTTATTCCACATTATAGTTCCTTTACCCTCAACCGGACAAGGTGTATCATTACCCATTCTTACTGTACCACCATTATAATACTCAAAAGTGTTAAAAATTTTTTTGTCACCGATCATGTGGTGAGTGGAGCCATTATCTATAATCCAGATGTCATTCTTGCTAACCTTAGATATGAGTGCAGTTTCTACATACCTTTCATCTTCATATGAATCATCCTTCATAGCTACAAATATCATCTCGATGTCTTCATTAGATTCAGTGTCGGTATCATCATCTTTGCAAGAAGCTAGGTAGCTATCCTTCTTTCCTTTATCTTTGTAGTCTTGGGTATCTCTTCTTTCTGATTGTCAGTAACCTCTATAATCTTTGTTATCACCTCTGTTGGTTTTCTTCTCAAAAGGTCTGTCATTACTTCCGTCCTCTTTTCTTCTGTTAGGAAATCTTGCATTAAAGTGTCCAACCTCTTTACAATTAATACATACAAATGGTAACTTTCCTTTGTATTTACCTTTGCCTCTTTGCACTCTTCTAGCCGTAAGTGCTTCTATTTCATCTAGATCTTCTTCTTCACTTTCAATTTCACTGTCTTTTCTAGATGAGTATCTATGACTAGATTTGCTTATTTTCATATAAGACTTAAATGCAGACTCTAAGTTTGGTAAGACACTATTGTCAAAGTTATTAATTTCAAATGAAATCAGTTGACCAATTAAACTATCAAGAGTAACTGTGTTGTTTTCTACTACTCTCATTTCTTGAATGGCAGAAACTCTAATAGCATTTACATGCAATAAGGTTCTTAAGATTTTACTTACCACTGTCTCCTCTTCAAGTGTACCTCCAACACCTTGAATGGAATTGACTACTTTTATTCTTATGTTATACTATGTGATGTTTTCTCCTTCTTTCATTCTGAGATCATTAAATTTTCCTCTAAGGCTTTCTGCCTTGGCTCTTAGAACATTTGTATCAGATCCATGTACAAGCTTTAGTTTGTCCCACATTTTCTTTGCTATTTTGCAATCCTTGACACCTTCAAATTCAGCATCAGAAAGTGAGGAAGAAAGCTCTATAACCATGCAGTTATGATCATGCTTCTCTCTCTATTGATCTATTGTCAAAGCTCCTGTAGGCAACACATATTCAGTATCTAGGAATTGAGTAACATCATTACCAATACCTAATAAGTGGATTCTTATCCTACTTTGCCATGAATCAAAGTTATCTTTGTTCAACTTGGTCACATCTTGTCTATTCCTCTTGTGATCCTCACTTAGGTCTTGAAACCTTCCTTCTAAGCACACAAGCTCTATTACCAATTGTTAGTAATAACTGAGAGGGGGGTGGGGTGAATCAGTGGCTTCAAAAACTTATCCTTAAACTTAACCACCAATCAATAAATCTCAGATTATTAAGTCCCAAGCAAGATGCATTCCATGAAATAGTAATAATGATTTAACTGTCTGTCAATTTTCCTTTTCTGGCCTTATTTTCCTTGATTACTGATAAGCAGTATAACTATTTACCAACACTCAATAAATATACAGAGTATACCGATTGATCCACAAATGCATAAGTGAAATGTAAAATAGTAAAGTAATAAACCATACACACATAACACATGGATTTTAATGTGGAAACCCTGTTAAGGGAATAAACCACTGGGACTGGTACCCCAAATTTTCATTCTTCTAAGGTGAGCCCTGTTAGGAGCCAACCTTGTTAAAGGTTACAAACACATTGTTAGGTGTGACCTTGTTAGAGGATTTTATACATAGAGGTTGTCACTTAGTATCGGGCATCTATTTGCTACCATCCTTGAATCAACCTCCTTCTTAGAGTGTCAATAGGCTTTAGGAAAATCTTTCTACCATCCTTGAATTACACTTCTTCTTAGACTGTCAATAGGTATCTCGCAAGTCCAATGCTACTTTCACAAATCAACCTTTTTGGCACTCCTTGGGATGTACCTAAATATACAAAAGATTGTTAAGTCCTGCTCTGTTAAGAGACTTGATGCTTCAATGGTTAAACTGAAACATAATGACCTATTTCTAATGCAATTTGAATTGTAGATTTTTAGCTCTATTTAAGTACATTACCTCTCAGATCAATGTATCAATTCAATTCTTTGTGCTCCACACTTTCTTCTTTGTGATGTTGTGCTTCAATGTTCATCGGTGTCTGTAGAATTCTTTAGCTCTACTTCAGCTTGATTGATCAGGACTGTATGAGGTTATCCTTCATCATTTTCTCTTCAACATCCTCTTATTATTCACTCCCCTTTCATGTGATGCAAAAATGAATTAAGCTTGTCTCTTATATAGACATGATATTCACCATTTCTTGATTCTTGATTCTTGGCATGAAAATCAATCCAGCCAATCTTATTTAAAGCATAACTCCTGATTTATCTCGTCATTATCTTTATGCCAATGGTACAAATATTCTTTGAATTAGTCACTTAACTTGGTAGAATAAAACATTGAAAATAACCAGTTAAGTCTTTCTTTAGCTCTTGCGAGCTAGATATTTTTTTATTTTTTGAGATCTATATTTTGTTAGTCTACTCTACAGTTAGTGATCGGTGACACTTGCCAGTTCCATCAATGTGACTCCACTCAGCTTCAAGATCTCCATCCATCGGGCATCATTGGATTTTACTCATCGGGCAACTCTGTTCTCAGCTCGTCGGTCATCCTGTGGTTTTGCTTCATTGGGCAACACTATCTTTTGCATGTCAGTTATCAGTGTGACTTTGGTTCTTTGCCTTTACCGATGGTGTGCACTCCATCGATGTTATTTGTTACTTAGTGAATACTTGACTTTTATGCATTGCTGAAAGCATAATCTTTGTTCCATTTATTCTCTAAAGTCTTTGGCATTATATACATGACCGTAGAGATGATATCAAGTTGACATCAATGACAATACAAACCATTAACTGATTTAATGCCTTGCATTATCTTCAACATAACATTACCAAACATTGAATCAGTTACATGTCATCATTTGGTTGTAACAATATTGGACACATGAAGAGAGACTGTACAAGTAAAACCCCTTTCAAACCTATTTCTGGCTATTGCTTTAATTGTTATGCATATGGGCACAAGAAAGCAGAATGGAAGAAACATGATCAATCAAGATACACATGAGATTACATTAGCAAAGAAATAACAGCTAAGACAACATGTTACAAATGTAATAACCTTGGGAACATTGAAAGGTATGCTAAGTTGCAAATTAATTAGAATAGGTCACCTCTTATATGATACAAATACAAAAATCCAGGGCATATAGGAAATTTTTATAGGTATAATAGAACTAACAATAGAAGAGTACCACCTCCTATGGTTGCAAACAAGAATATTGATGATACTGGTAAGAGCCTTTCCAAGCACAAAAGATAATTTGAGATTTGTTTGAAGAAAACAAAAGATATCAATAGTAATAGAGTATGGAAGGTAAAATAATCTAGTGAAGAAAAGGTTCAGGGAGAGTCAGTAGATGCTACTGAATCTTTGCCTCATGCTAACATTGCTACATCAACCTAGATGGAAAAGCATGGTCTTAGGGGGAGAACTGGAGGAATAAATCATAAATTTATTTAGCCCCTACACTTGACGAGTAAGAACTTATGAGATTAGGGAGAGCATGTAGAGATTTTTTAGAACACATAAATGTGATCGCATGGTTTTATATATCTATATATTATGATCGCCAAATTTCTACTCGACTGGACTGTGTGCAGAAATAATTTTATTGGGAACTGCATCATTTTTCACACAGCAAAGTATAAGGATAACTGAAAGAGAATAATTGGATATCATTTGCAGAGCAGATTCTAAGGATAACAGAGTCTTGAGAAGAAAAGAGATGGAGCAAGTACATTGAAGAGTTTGATCAAAGCAGAGATTATGATTTTCCATAGTAAAAGGTACTTAGATTGATTGCAAAGCCTTTGAAATAGATACACCTATGATTTTTGATGTTGCAGAGAGACCTAGGTACAAATTCAAGAAATACCATTTAAAATATACTGAGGATGACCTCAAAAGCGCATTTTCTCAAACAACCTACAAATTTTTACATGTCGAAGATATTAGAGAATATATACATTTCAAGTTTGAAACTTTGAGAGATAAAGAAATTTCCACAAAGATGGAAAACATGTTAGGTGATAATGGATAGATGAAAGACAAGTTCTCACACCTAAATGACCTGAGCATTATGAAGATAACTAAACTTTACAACTTTGAAAAAAATGAATGGATAAAGATTATATTTAGCAGAGTTCATGATCAGTTCATATGGCTTGGAGATCAACCTCTGAATATTTTTAGTGACTTTATTCATGCAATAGTAGGTTTGGACAGTACTGGTATAGTACCTGTTGCTCAGAATAAATCTAATAAAATGGTCAAAAAACTAACGCATATACGATGGGATAGGCGAGAAATGATCATAAACGATCTATTCTAACAGGATGTAAGATTGATTACTATGATTTTGGGCTATAAACTACATTATAGGAACCAACTAAACTCTGTATCAGCAGGTGTAATTTTAATGGCCTATAAGATGGTGAAGCAAAACACTAAGTATATATATGCAAAGTCTTAATACAATAATTCCTGGAGAATGTAAGGCAGATAAAGAGGGACAAGTCTAAAGGATTCAGATTTGGAGCTTTGTTGATAAATATGTACATTCACATTGTTCACAAATTTCCTGGTATATACCCTGGAACATGGAAAAACAACATACCTATTGGGATTCAGATTTCTGAGAGTTATACGAGAGAGAACAATGCATGGCTACGATCAAAATCTTACAGAGAGTGATGAAGGAAAGGGAAAGAATTCTAGAGGCAATAGTGGAAAAATACAAGGACTCCATCTGTTTCATCATTCAAATAGATTGTATATGCTTTAAGGAGTTTATACCTAGAAAGAAATGGTACTTTCCACTAGTCTATGAGGTAAGTTCTGAAATTCTAATCATGCAAGTAGAACACATTTTGGCTTCAGAAGTTGATTCATCAGAGGAGAGATGGGGAACTTATGAGTAGAAATAAAAAAAGATTAGAGAGGAGCTGACTAGAGAATCAAGGAAGAGGAAAATAGAAAATGTAGTAGATAACTTGGAAGACAAGGTGGGCATATCAAAAGAGTTCATGAAATAAGTGAGGAAGAAGATGACAGAGAGAGCTTCTGGGTTGGAAAGAACTACTACTACAGTCCTGCCACCTCCTGAAGTTGAGAAAATAGTTAGTCCACTTTCTACTATGATAGATGTAACTAGACCCTCACCACTACTGAAGACACCACAAGAAGAGACAACAAAGCTAGCACCTAGAAGAATCACAAGGTCCACTAAACTAGACTCACCTCCTAAGATACAAAGGAAAGAAAGAGAAAAGAAGAAAGATGAAGAGAAGACCAGTACTGTGAAACAGCTTTGGAAGCCTCATAGGAAAATGATGGAGAAGAAAGTTATTGAGTAGGGGAAGCTTGTTGCAGTTACTTAAAATACTATGATAGGTATGAGGCTTCTAACAAAATTCTTATTGAAGACATGGTTATTAAACATTTACTCGTCTTTAAGAATATTTTGTTAAAGATAGAAGGTAGTATACTCAAGGAACTGTATGAGAAATTGGAGCTAAGGAATAAATTAACACAGAAGGAAGATGACATAATGAAAGAAAAAATAGATTGAAGGCATGTTGGCTACTGTATCTGTTAAATAAATGTAGAGGATATTGAATGAAGTTAAGCCACTATTGATAACCAAGACAAGACTATGAAGATAATGGGAAGAAGATATGATGGAGTTACTGAGGATAGATAGAAATCTATATAAAAAATCTTAATGAGAAATGAAACTAAGGACATCTCATCACCTAAGGATCCTAAACCCAAATTAGTTGAGAAAGGAGAATCATCAAAGAAACATGACGTAAATCTTGATAAAAAAATAAGTGAAGATGCTAGTTAGTATGTGAGTACTGAGAAGCAACTAGATTTCTATGCTTTTGGTTTACCTGTGTCATTGGACACTTTGCAGGATTTGAATCACCCCTTTGTGGATATTACAATATTGGTGAAATCAATGAAAAATATATGACAGAGAAAGTAATTTAGAAAGAAAACATTGATGATGTTTTAGCGATTAAGGTTGAAGATTCTTCACCTTTATTGTTGGAAAGTGGAGAAAAGTCTTTGAGCACAAACCTTAAGAACATGGATGAGGATGAGTTGATGAATTTTTCCTTCATTTCATTTAGTAAAGCTAAAGAAATATCTAAGCAGAAAGGAAAGAAGAAGAAGAAGGTAATGACAAGAGCAGTTGACACTTTGAAAAAATAGTTAGAATAACTGATAGGGGAATGAATAAGTTAGATTCAGTGCCCTCACAAAATTATCCTACAGTCACAAATTTCTCCCGATGTATAATAAAACAATATCAAATATAAGACTCAACTAGGTGAAATATAAACTTTGATTTCAAAACTTACTGTTAAGTTGTCAACCGAGTATCAGTAAATTAATACCGTGATTACCGATCTAGGTCAATAAAATAAAGTGTAAAGTAAAATAACACTACACAACATTCATACACATTGACACATAGATTTTTAACATGGAAACCCTGCTAAGGGAAAAACCACCCGAGACCGGTAACCCATAATATTTTCACTCTTCTTAAGTGAGCTCGATGAAGAGCCAACCCTATTAAAGGTTACAATGCACACTATTAAATGTGACCTTGTTAAAGGATTTAAAACTACCAATTCTCTCTTGAACATGAATTCACTATGGGGTAAACAAGGAAATAATAAACATTCTCTAAATGTTATAATAAGGATTCACTATCCCACTCGGTTAAGAGATTTATCTATAACAATGGTTAAAATGGTACAATATTGATGTGATTCAAATAAAAATTTGATTTGTAGATATTCAAATCTATTAGATAAGTAAATAATGCCTCTAATCGATATACTTGTACTACTCGGTAATCCACTTTCTTTTGTTTTCTCGACGATGTCTACAGAAATGGTTGGTTCTGTCTTTAACCAGCTTGATCAGTCATGCATCAAATTTGCATGTATGTTTCAGCATTTGTGTACATACAATTAATAAATTAATATCTTATCTCTTATATAGACATCATGTATCATTTAATTTTCATCCTTCAAATGTTGCTGCTTAATCTTCATCATTCATTTTCCCACTTGATCCTTCCTTGGTAGTTGTGTTAAAAACACATTTCAATCTTTGTCGTTTGATCTTCCTTGAATTTTCCTAACCGTTTGATGAAAAAAAAACTTTATATTTTACCTCAAAATTATTAACTGCCATCTCAACATTCTAGTCAGCCTCGGTTTGAATTAATTGCTTAATCAATAGTTATGGCAGCAATCCCTTGCTCGGTTAACATTGGCGCTCGGTATACACTGCATTTTACTTGGTTATTACTATCACTCAGTGTACATAGAACTCTTCATTTTTTTGACCACATAAACATTATTTGTTCCAAATATTCAATATATAACAGATGTTTTCCATCATAATAATACTCAAATAAGTTGACATCAATGACAATACATTAACTGATAATGTTTATCATCACTTCTGCAACTAGACTAAATTTTAACAAATGACTTCATACATATAATTAGTTGTGGTTCATTAATCACTCCCTCTGGAATTGGTGGCAACACAATATGAAATATACAATATAAAATTCCATACAACAAATACTAAACTTTTGTTCTACAACTGCAATAATTCAACATCTCTTCCTACTATAAATATAATCTCTGTTAGTATAAACAAAATATTCACTGTGAAGACTCTCCCTACTATTGTGTCTTTTTAGCTCTTGAATCTCTCTATAGATTAGATATGTCTCTCCCTATCTCTTTTCTCTCTTGGATGGATATATATTTCATTGATCAACTCTCTCCCTTTGACAACAATGCCAAAAATAAATATACAACTCTTCAGTACCTTTCAGTATTGATATCTCTCTTTCGGTCCAGTTTAGCTTTTAAATCAACATGATCAATATTTTAATTTCATGTAGGTTGATACAACCTCCTAATATTCTTAGTTACCAATAGACAAGGTATGAACCCCTAGTCTACCTCTCAAGTACTCAAATGTATCCTTTTGTAAGGGTTTTGTGAATATGTCTATAAGTTGTTCTTTTGATTGTACATATTTTAGTATTACTTGTTTGTCTTGTACCTGTTCTCTCAAGTAGTGATACTTTATATATATGTGCTTTGTATTTGCATGCATTACTAGATTCTTTGAAATATTTATAGCACTTGTGTTATCACAATAAATCATCACTAGTTTAGTGATCTCCTCATTCATTCCTTTCAACAATTGTTTCATCCATGCTATATTAGAGAAATTTGCTGAAGCAACAACATACTTAGCTTCTGCAGTTGACTGTGATATGCATCCTTACTTCTTGCTAATCTAAGTAACTAGTCTTTCTCCAGTAAATAATTCTCCACCAGTAGTGCTCTTTCTTTCATCTATATTTCCTGCCCAATCAGCATTTGTATAGACTTTCAATTAAAATTTTCCTTCTCTTTTATACCATAGTCCATAATCCTCAGTATTCTTCAAATATCTAAAAATCTTTTTAACAATTGTTGTGTGTGGTTCCCTGGGGTTAGTAGAAAATCTTAAAACTATTCCAATTCCATGTACTATATATGGTCTTGTGCATACAACATACATGAGCTTACCAATCATAGATTTGTACAAGGATTGATTAACCTCAGTTGTCTTATCCTCTTTTGTCAGTTTGCATCCAGTCACCATATGTGTTCTGAATGGTTTTTATTCTTCCATTCTGAATGTCCTTAGTACTTCCTTGATGTATTTTGATTGAGTAATGTATACTCCTACAGGTTGTAAAATTTACAATCCTAGAAAAAATTTGATCTGATCAAATATCGACATCTCAAATTCTTTCCTCATTTCATCATAAAATGAAGTGCATAAGTTATCATTACATCCAAATATGATATCATCAAAAAATATTTTAGCAATAAGTTTCTTATCATCATTTCCTCCTTTTAAATACAAATTTTTGTTGTCACTTGTTCTAATAAATATAATACTTATTAGATAAGAATTAAGTCTTTCATACCATGCTCTTGGTGCCTGCTTTAGTCCATATAAAGCTTTATGTAATTTACATACCATGTGTGTATGATCAGGATCAACAAATCCCTCAGGTTTTTCAATGTATACCTCCTCTTCCAGTAGTCCATTCAAAAATGTGGACTTCACATCCATCTGATATACCTTGAATCCTTTATACGTAGCATATGCATGTATTATTCTTACTCCTTCAAGTCTAGAAACTAGTGCAAAAGTTTTTCAATAGTCAATTCCTTCGTCTTGTGCATACCCTTTGCAAACCAATATTTCTTTATTTCTAATTACATTCCCATCTTCATTCAATTTTTTTTTGAAAATCCATTTGGTTCCAATGATATTTTTATCACTTGGTCTCGGTAATAATGTCCATGTCTTATTTTTTGTATCTTCTCAATTTCTTCATTCATGTCATTAATCCATTCTTCATTTTCTAATATATCTCTAAGATTCTTAGGCTCAAATTCATAAATTAAATAAGTGTCATCTCTGAACTTAATTCTTGTCAATATTCTTGCTCTTTTATCTCCAATGATATGATCCCATGGATGGTGTCTTCTTACATATTTAGCAAGTACATGTTTAGTTCTTCTTCCTTCATCATCTTCTTCAGTATCTACATTGTCTTCTAGTTCATGATCTTCTGTTTCAACATTTTCCTGATTCTCAATTTGTGCTATCTATTACACGGTGAAATTAGTCTATTTCCATGTAGAATTATTCTATTTCCCAATAATGTTAGGCATCTGCATTGGTATAGTGTCAAGCTCTTCCCAGTAAAAAAATCTACTTTAGTCCTCTGGTTCTTTCATGTTGTCTTCATCATTTAACTCAGCAAATTCATCAACTTTCACATTTGCACTGTCAATGACTTTTTTAGTTGACTTGTTCAAACATTTGTAATCTTTACTCTTAGTGTAACATTCAAGAAATATTCCTTCATCACTTTTTTAATTAAATTTTCCATTTTGATCATATTTTAGAATATAACACCTACTTCAAAATATTCTAAAATAACTCAGATTGGGAGTATTACCATACCATAGCTCATAAGGTGTTTTGTTTGAATATTTCTTCAGTTGTACTTGGTTCAATGTGTATACTGTTGTTTTAACTGCTTCTCTCTAGTATGTTTGTGAAACTTTATTTTTAATCATCAACGTCGTAGCACAATCAATAATTGATCTATTCCTTCTTTCAGAAATTTCCTTCTGTTGTGGTGTCCTTATTTCAAAAAACTGTCTATTGATTGCATTCTCATTACAAAATTTAGTGATCTCAACATAAATAAATTCACCTCCTCTATTAGATCTCAAACATTTCAGATCCCTACTAGTTTCTTTTTCCACTTTTTCCATATACAACTTAAACATCTTAAATGCTTTAGATTTCTCTTTTAGAAACATTACAATCATCATCATAGAGTAGTCATCAACAAATAAAATAAAATACATGTCCCCAAAATAGCTTTGTGTTCTCATTGGTCCTCATAAGTCTGTATGAACTAACTCCAAAATGTCATTAGATGAGAAATTCTTTCTCTTGAAACTAGATTTTGACACCTTACCCATTTGACAATTTTTTCACATTACATCATCTAGTTTAGATAAGCTCGATAAGCCTCTAACTTTTACTTTTCTACTAACCTTAACCATGTTGTCAAAATTTGCATGAAAATTTATTTTATGTCATAGCCATATATCTTCATTCTTTTCCAATAAACAAGTAGTTTCAAAAATGTCAAGATAGAATAAGTTACCTCTTGATTGTTCACCAGTAGTGATCAATGTTGCTTTTCCATCATAGATTCTTGCTTTTCTATTCTCAAATGCAACTCGGTGAACTATGTTGTTCAACTATGAAACACTCAATAGATTGTAGTTAAGTCCTTTAACCCAATAAGCATTTTAACATTTGATTTAATTGTTCAGCACAATAGTACATTTTCCTCTCACTTGACATGGTGTATGATTTCCCATTCTTACTGATCCTCCATCATGACATTCAAGAAATTCAAATTATCCTTTATCACCAGTCATGTGATGTGTACAGTCACTTTCAATAACACAAATATCATGTTTGCTAACTTTAGAGATAAGTGTTTTTTTCTACATACCTTTCATCTTCATCTAAATCATCTTCCAATTCTACAAACACTCTCTCAATATCTTCATCAATGCCAGATCAACTGTTATTATTATCTTTTGTAATGTAACAAGCTTTCTTACCTTTATATTTGTAATCTCGGTTATCTCTTATATCATACTATCAGTTGCTTCTGAATTCATGATCATCCTTTCTCTCATTATATCTATCATTTCTATCATCATTGTTTTTGTTAGGGCATCTTGCAAAAAAATGGCCAATCTCTTTACAGTTAAATCATATCAAAGGTAGTTTACCTTTATATCTTCCTTTACCTCTCTGTAATCTTTTAACCATTAAAGATTCAAGTTCATCATGTTCCTTGTCATCACTATCACTGTGACTATTATTTATGATTATGTGTTTGCTACTAGATTTACCAATTTTCAAAGTAGACATAAATGTGGATTCCATAGATGGTACAATACTATTGTCAAAGTTATTTAGCTCAAAAGAAATCAATGTTCCAACAAGACTATCAATAGTAATTTTATTTCTAGGTGCATCTCTCATTTCATTTATTGTAGAGACTCTTATAGAATAAATAGGTAATAGAGTTCTAAGAATCTTAATCACAATTGTGTCTTCATCAATGGTTCCACCAGATCCTCGAATAGAATTCACAACTTATTTAAGTCTGGTACTATATTGTGTGATTTTTTCCCCTTCCTTCATTCACATGTCATAAAAATTTCCATGAAGACTCTCAACTTTGGCTCTCAGCACATTTATATCTCCTCCATAAACTATTGTATGCTGATCCCTTACTTGACACTTGTACAATTCTTGATGTCCTCAAATTCTGAATCGGTAAGTGATGAGGCAATCTCCACCATGATAAGGTTATGTTCATGTTTTTATTTCAACTGATTTACTGTTAAAGCTATAGTAGGTAGAATGAATTCATTTTCCAAAAAATATTCAATGTTGCTTGCAATTCCTGATATGTATAATCTCAGTCTGATTTTCCATGTCTAGAAATTGTCTTTGTTCATCTTAGGTGCATCATTCTTATGCATCTTGTGATCTTTATCTCAATTCCTTTAAAGGTTTCTGATAAGCACTCCTACACTAATAAGCATTGCTGCTATGATACCAATTGTTAGAATAAATGAGAGGGGGGTGAATCAGTTAGAATAAGTGCCCTCACAAAATTATCCTACACTCCCAATTTCTCCAGATGTATAACAAAACAATATCAAATATAAGACTCAGCTTGGTGAAATATAAAGTGTGATTTCAAAACTTACTATTAAGTTGTCTATCGAGTATCAGTAAAATAATACTGTGACTACTGATCTAGGTCAATAAAGTAAAGCGTAAATTAAAATAACAATACACAAGATTCATACACATTGACACAGATTTTTAACATGGAAACCATCCTAAGGGAAAAACCACCTAGGACTGGTAACCCAAAATATTTTTACTCTTCTAAAGTGAGCTCGGTGAAGAGCCAACCTGTTAAAGGTTACAATGCACACTGTTAAATGTGACCTTTTTAGAGGATTTAAAACTACAAGTTCTCTCTTGACCATGCATTCACTATGGGGTCAACAAGAAAACAATCAACATTCTCTGATTGTTATAATAAGGATTCACTATCTACTCAATTAAGATGTTTATCTATAACAATGGTTAAACTGGTACAGTAATGATCTGATTCAAATACAACTCTGATTTGTAGATATTTAGATCTATCCTTAGTACATAACACCTCTCATCAATTTTTTTCACATCAGTTCATATCATACTTTTTGTGCTCTTTAATCCTCTTTCTTCTATTTTCTCTTCAATGTCTGTAGAAACATTTAGTTCTATCTTTAACCAGCTTGATCATTCATGCATAGAATTTGCATGTATGCTTCAACATCTTTGTACATATAATTCAAAAATTAATCTCTTTTCTCTTATATAGACATCATGTATCATTTAATTTTCATGCTTCAAATCTTGCCGCTTAATTTTCATCATTCATTTTTGGCTTGATCCTTCCTCGATAGTTGTGTTAAAAACACATTTCAATCTCTATCGTCTGATCTTCCTTGAATTTTCATAACCATTTGATCAAATAAAAAACTTTATCTTATACCTCAAAATTACCAATTTCTAGCTCAGCATTCTATTTGGCTTTGATTTGAATTAATTTCTTAATAAATAGTTGTGTCAGCAATCCCTTGCTCGGTTAACACTGGTGCTCGGTATACACTACATTTTACTCAGTTATTTCTTTCACTCGGTGTATACAAAACTCTTCATTTTTTCTGACCACATAAACATTGTTTGTTCCAAATCTTCAATACATAACTAATGTTTTCCACCATAATAATACTCAAATAAGTTGACATCAAGGACAATACATTATCTGATAGTGTTTATCATGACTTCTGCAACTCAGTTGAATATCAACAAATAACTTCAAAGATTTAATTAGTTGTAGTTCATCACAAACTACTTCTAGCACCTTTTTTTTTTAAGGAAATGATGATACAGAGAACTTGGACAAGGCACTATATGACTTTGACATTCACTATGATTCTTTAGAGAAGATTTTAGAAGACAAGGCTGAAAATAAATATCTCATGAATAAATTGGAGGAAGTATGCAAGTCTATTTCTTGGGACTTAGGCAGACTGAACAAGACCACATCATAGGAAAAAGGTTGTGTCACACAAGGAAAGAAGTCATACAGTTAGTGTATCAATCCTATCAGACATGTCAAAAACATTTAGTACATTATAGGGAAGAACAAATCTATTTTGGATAAGTTGATGGACAGTTGTGAGACCTCCTCACAATCTGTATTGGAGTTAGACAGAGAGTTGTCCAAGATTTTTGACAAACTAAGTGTTCTTGATATTGAAAGAGGGAGAGTAATGGCCAGATTTGGTTTTCTAAAGAGTCTAATCACTCCCAAGCTATCAATTCTTGAGACCCATATCTTTAATATGGAGAAGAAAGAACAGGCCCTGACAGAAAATATTCCTATTGACTTGAAGGTAGTAGAGACCTCTTCATTTGCATTGAACAGACTGATTCATGTGAGTCATATTTTTGTGAAGACCTGGAAGAAGGAAGTCAACATCTTGGAAGACTCTTTCTGAGATGTATTAAAGATGGTTTAAATCTCTAGTAAGTAGTTTTAGAATTTTGATGCACTCTACATCTTTGTATACCTTTGTCATTGATGTCAAAGGGAGAGAAGAGAAGAAAAACAGATATTTGTAAAGAGAAGAAATGAAGAAGAGATAAACATGTACAGATATCTTTTTGGTATTGACACTTAGTCATTTTTTACTAGCCATTGCCATCGATGCCAAAGGGAGAGATTGTTGGCAAGTCATATATTTATTGAGTGATATGATACACTTGTAGGTTTTCATTTGTTGAAACACATCTGGAATGATGATCAATTGAAGTTGTTTATAGTTTTAGATGTATAGATAGAAAAATGACTAAGCATAGTAATCATTTATACAGAGTATATCAGTATGATTTTGAACAATGAAGATAGTATATGATGCATGAGGACATGTGCGCTTAGCGGAAGACATTTTGGAGTATGTATGACATATTGGTAAGGTCACTCAAATTTTGGTGTTGATCATAGAGATTTACAATGTTTTGAAGTCATGCAAAGACAAAGGAATAGGAATACAGGACAGGTGTATAGTCATGATGATTGAGCGAGTATGTCATAGACTCCTAGAATGCTAAGTTGGATTGTGATTGTGGATTACCTACTCTTAGGTATTATAAGTTTGCCGACTTTATATTTACTCTTTGAGTATATATTAATAATATTTTTTAATGTATTAGAGAGCTTATAGAATGATGTTATATATATATACACACACACACACACACACACACATATATATATATATATATATATATATATATATATATA
>MU227302.1:1404251-1441391 GCA_018584345.1 Thuja plicata
ATACATACATATATATATATATATATATATACATACATATATATATATACATACATATATATGTCTATATATATATATATATATATGAAGAGTTTTTTATACAACGATGAATATAAGTGAAGTGATGATATGAGGTTGATGGAATGCATGGATGCAATGTTATGTAAGGTAGAGGCGAGCTACAATTGGAACTATCTAAGCATAGCTGATGCTTGTAATGTTCACTACTAAGAATTGATTGTAACAGAGCTATTACTGATTGTAAGAGCAGTGTGCTCAGTATACCTTTAATAGGGTTTTTTATTCCCCTAACAGGGAAATGTACTAATTTAATATTTAGCTGCTAAGAAGGCTAGGTCTCCTAACAGGGACACTATACTTTTAGTGCATATTTGTGGGTACCATTCCCAACATTGTTTTCCCTTAGCCAGGGTTTCCTTGACAATAATTCATGGTGTTATGAGGTATGTCTTGTGTACTTATGTTCTATTCATTTTAGTAATTATATGGTTAAGTTAGAAATTATTAAATTTATGTTTACAGTGTTGTAATACTAATTCACCCCCTCTCAATATTACTTAATCCTAACAGAAATTAGTTGTAGTATTGGCTTTATCTTGTTAACATTTCTCATCATATATCTAGAAATATCCGCATTGTCCTAATAGAGAGAAGAATGTATGATATATATTATGACTCTTTTTAATTGGCTTGAACTAATTGTGTCTTGATCATGTGTCTTGTATTATTATTTTATTTAAATTTTTTTATTTGGGATTAATTTTATGTGTGTATTAATTATATAGAATATTTTGGAAAACTCACACAGATTATCATAACAAAATCTTGTTAAATTTGATATATAAAGGATACCAATCATTTTAGAAATATAAGGTCTATGCTGTTACTAGGATTAGTGAAATTTCTCACCAAGAGAAGAAAAGAATCTATTGGACAAATAAAATGACACAAACTTGGAACCACTTAATATTATTCACCATCTAGACAAATTCACTTCAATAATGCCTCTTAGTCCTATAGGTTGAGGTTTGATAAATATTTTCTATAGTTTCAAATAATTTGATTATATTTTCTCCCATGATAGGATGAAACTTATGTAAATAATGTTAATCTACTCTATTGAAAACACAAACAAAACAAACAATTATTAACAAAACACAATAAAAACATAAAATAATTCACCAAATTAACCCTTATTATACGAAATAGAGGTTTACTAATTTGGGTGCTCATAAAGTATTAACAGAAAATTATATTAAAATGACTTGTGTTGATGATAATTTATAGAAAATGAAAGGATGAAGATCAATTTGTAAGATAAAAGACTTAGAATGTTTTATATCTCTAAGGAATGGAGAGGTTTACAAGTGGAAAGATGAGATTGACTAAGGATGATAGCTTCTAGGCAATAGTAAAATCAAGTCGTAATATTTTGCATGGGAGTTAGTAGATGGATAGGATTTGATAGGTTAATTGGGAATACTTAAAGGTTAATTTAAAGAATCCCTAAAGCTTAATTGGGAGATTTTAAAGCCTATAATGGGAATTTGTAACAATAAATTTTATTTAAAAGTTAAATGTCCTAGAAGTCTTGTTAAGGACTTAGGCCTAAAACAATGTATGGGTGGCCAATAGTGCCAAATGGGATCTAAAGTTGTGTAGGGGAGTCAATTAGGTCCTAGAAGAAATAATAAATTGATTGGGACAGAAGTTAATAGGTTTTTAATAGTAGTATGCAATAAAATGTAAGTTGGGTGTATAGAGATATAGATGGCTTTGGTTTTTTTCTCTATTTTTTATTGCAAAGAAAAATAGGTTTTGAGTGGGGACCCAAAACCCCTTAAAAGCTAGAATAAAATTTTAAACATTGAAGTCCTCAAAAAAGAAACAGGACTGTAAACTAGTACGCTAAAGCATAAACTAACAACAAAAAACCAGGAAAAAACCAAAAGCCAGAGACCAGAAAAAAAGACAAACCACCAAAACCAGAAACTAGAGCCCTAGACAGGCTCCTTACAAGCCTCAGTGGCTTCCTGCTTCGCTTCAGATATCTTCTTTATCGCTGCATTGAACTCTGAGAGTTCCTGGATCCTTTCATGAATTTTCTTCTTTCTTTCTGATCTAGTGCATTTTTCAGGGCCATAATCTTCCAGGTTCTCTATGATATCCTCTATTTTTTTACTAGGGGACCTAGTATCCAGCTTAGCCTTAATGGTCAAGAAACAATCCATGGCCGAACCCATAAAATTGTTGTAGTCTTGCATGTTTTTTTTCATGGTATTCTCTATGGTTTCCATTTTGGCTTGTAACTGCTGCACATTATTGTCCTCATCATTAGTAACCTTGTCCACCATAGTTTTAGGGCCAGACTCCAGCTAAGTCTGTAGAGAGTCCACCTTAGCAACAATCGAACGGTGCTTAAGGTTTAAATTCTTGATCTCCTGGAACACCCATTTCATTAACCGAAAGGAGTACATGGAAGCAACTTTGGCCGTTTGGAGAACCCCAAAGGGAGGATCGATCTTATCATCCATGTCATCCCTCAGTAATTGAACATTCCTTTCCTGAAAGTCCACCATTTTGATGAAAGGGATGTTTCGAGAATTACCAGGGGCATTGTCTGTCTTCCCCTCTGGTAAAGTCGACTCCTTGGTAGGGGAAGTATTCTCCACGTCCATCACATCCTTCTGAGTGTCCTGACCACAATGCATAACAACTTCAAGCTTTAGAGATATAGGCACATCATGGTCTTTAGAACTATCATACTCAACCAGAATTGGCACTTTCTGACCTCCCACATCCTCCTCCTTCTTCTTATCCTCTTTGTTCTTCCTACTATCTGAGGTTTTTCTCTATTAGGGTTTAGAGTCTCATCGCTATTATGAGCCCTCCTATCCTTTTAGACTTCATTTACTGTGGTAAATCCTTTTGTATTTATGGCTTGGGTGACCATTAGCCAAGCAGTTAATGTTGGTGTTGTTTTTGTGATGGATAAAAATGCAAACTCCAAGCAAGAGACCTCCCAAGTTTGTTCCCAAAGTGGTCCACGAGGTATGTTTCAGCTTGATATTATTTTTCCCATTCATGAGTTTGATGATGCCTTTTCTTGGCTTCAAATGCATACTCTTATTGGTTACTTTTTGGGTCGCAACCGTCCTAAAAATGTGATTAAGGATTGGGTTGCGAAAGCCTAGAATCCTCATGGAATCCATTTGGAAGGCATTCAAAGTCTCACCAAAGGTTTCTTTTCATTTCACTTTTTCAATCCCACTCATGTGGATGTTATTTTTTCCAAAGGACCCTAGAATATTAGGGCTTCCCTTTTAGTTTTCCAACGTTGGCCTCAAGAATTTTCTGTCTCTAACGACAAGAAACTAAAAGTTCTTATGTGGGTTGATTACCCTGATCTTCCTCTACCTTATTGGCCTTTCATGCATGCTATTGTGAAAATGCTAGGTACGGTTATCTATAGTGAGCATGATTGTTTTCTCAATCCTCAGCCTTAGAAGAAGCTCTATATTGAGTTCGACCCTTCCAGAGACCTTAAAAATTCTACTGAGATCCAGGTTGGGGAAACCACCTTCTCTCATAAGATGCTTTACCTCAACCTTCCCAACATTTTTTATTGTTTTTGATCTGCATAGCACAAGAGAAAGGACTACCCTTTGGTAGTTCCTCATCCCAAACCTCCTCCTAAGAATTCTGGTTTGTGGCCTGCTGATTCTATTAAAAAAGAGGACTCTAAGAAAGATGACATGGTAATATTCGACTGCAAGAACAATAAAGTCAATCCTTCTACATTAGATTCAACTTCACAGCCACCACCTCTTCCTGGTGTGGCTTGAGCTACTTCTCATGCTAAGAATAGTGCTCCCATTTCAAACCCTGGCCAAAAACGGACAAAGACTTTTGATTCTGGTGCTAACACTCATTGGGTTCGGACACCTTAGGAAGCTTCCATGAGTTCCACCCCTCCCATTTTCCACCACTCTCATAGACCTGATGGGTGTGCTGAGGCCGTGCTCAAGGAAATTTCAGAAAAATGCAGAAATATTTCCATGGAGTCTCCTGGGAATGATTTCTCTCCAACTTATTTGTCAAATAGTTTTTCTTCCCTCAGGGATAGTGATGATATGGATGACACTATTTTCTCATGAAGTGCATCTCATGGAATTTTAGGGGTCTGAAAGACCTTCCCAGAGAGTATTTTATCAGTGATGTGCATCATCGTGTTTGTCATCTAGATGTGTTATACCTCCAAGAAGTTAAAAGTTCTAGTTTTTTCTTGATCCTACCTGCAAATTTATTTGACCTAAGAACATTTCTCTCTGTACTCACCACAAATTTGGTTGAGGTGGAGTTGTTACTCTCCTCTCTCCTTGTTGGCATTCTTTTTTATTCAATCATGGCTCAGATCCCATGCAAAGATCTGGTTGGGCCACTTTCATTATTGAGAATCAGTCTTTTGGCATAGTTAATGTTTATGCTCCCAATGATGTTGTTGAGAAATCTCACCTTTGGTGTTGGCTTGCAGGTTCTCTGCCACCTGCAACTTGGCTTTTTTTTGGTTACTTTAATATGGTTGAAGTCGCTTCTAACAAGGATGGCACTTTTCCTTTTTGATAGATAGTTGGTGAATGGAAATCCTAGTATTACATGCATAATAAATTGGGCCTTTTTTATCCCAATATTGCCCTCCTCCGTCCTGATGGAGTTTGGCACATGTGGTCTTATTTTAGAGCCTCTTCTAAAAAAATTCATAAATAGCTTTATTGTGCCATGATTTTGGCACAATCATTTTTCTCTTTTTCTTAAAAATAAGCCTTGCCAGTTACTTCTCTTGTTAATGTGACCTTGTAAGATCACTCCCACATTTAATTTAATATTATTTGGAAGAGAGCTAAGTCTCGACCTACCACCACTTAGTTATTTTTTAATACTTTTGTTCTTAGCCATGCCTCCATGGTGACTCACATTCATCAGGTTTGGAACCTTGAGCCTGGGCCATCACAATCACCAAGATGGATTCAATGGTGGAATGATGCCATCCCACATACGAAACACTTTCTATGCATTTATGGTAGAGAAATTTCCATCTACCCCCGTAGATCCTATGATCTCAACACCAAAGCTCTTTGTGTTTCCACTGAGGCCTTAGCTCACAATCCTTTCAATCCAGGCTTGCAACTTCACCTTTCCCACCTATGTTAGTAGAAGCAAGTTGCAGACAATTATTCTTGTAGAGGTGCTTACATCAAAGCTCGGATACTAGTTAAAGGTCAGAGATCAAGCCTCTAAATAATTTTTTGCTTCTCTTTGTGCCTGTCACACCAATGTGGACATAACCAAGATTAAAGAAGGTCAATCCTTCCTTAAAGAGCTTCCTGATATTTGGAAAGTCTTTTTTCATCATTATGAACAAGTTTTTTCCACTCAAGTATCTTCTCCTACCAACGATCAAGCTCTTGATGGTTGTATTATTGTCGCACCTCAATGTGTTTCACCTTCCTAGCGAGCTTTCTATGATCAACTTCTTACCTTGTAGGATCTTTGTGAAGTTGTATTTTGCATGAATGATGATAAAACCCTAGCTTGTGATGGCTTTCCCTATGTGTTTTATAAAACACTCTGTGATGCCATTGGTCCTGATTTACACCAGGTCTACCTTGAATCTTATCACTACAAGTCTCTGGGGGACATTATTAAAAAAGGCAACATTAAATTCATTCCCAAGTCTGGGGATCCTATGCAAATTTATAAATGGTGGCCTATTACCTTGCTCAATGTCTCATATAAGATCATCGCTAAGGCTCTGGCTCTCACGATCCATCACAGGTTGCCTCAAATTTCCGCCAGAGAAAACTGTCTTTATCAAATCAATATTTATTATTGATAATATCATAGTAGTTTGGGAAGGTATGGAATGGGATCGTAATTCTCAATAGAAAAGCCTTTTCCTTAAAATTGATTTTTCTAAATCTTATGACCGCATTGAATCACCTTTTATTATTTCTATTCTTCATGCTCTTGGTGTTGGCCAAAGATTTCTTCAATTTGTGCATTTGCTTTTTTGGGATGTCTCTGCTTGCATCACCATCAATGGAAGACAATCACCTACCTTTGGGGTCTTCAGATCCATTTGGCAAGGCTGTCCTTTAGATCATGGCTTGTATGTTCTAGAAGCAGAGGGCTTTGAATTTTTTTTAGCTCTTTCCTTTTCTCTGGGCCGTGTTTCTCGGATATCTTTGCCTAATTATACCAAGCAACTGGTCAAAGTCCGTTTTTCCAATGTTTCCTTTCTCACTCTTGAACAGGATGAAGAAAATATCAAGGCATCCTTGCAGTGTTTAGACACTTTATGCTTGACCTCTGGTTCATCCATCCACTAGCATAAAACCTTGTATTACGGGTAGGTTTCCCTTCTTGATCCGCCCTAGTTTTCTCCATTTGGATGGTCCAGGATTCAACATGGGGAAATTTTTTCATTTCCTTGGTATTCCTTTTTTTCAAAACACTTCTACTAAATTATGGAATGTTGTGTTAGCTAAAATTAAAAATAAGCTTACCTATTGGTTTACCAAGCCTCTCTCTCTCATTGGGAAATTTAAGATTTTCTCGAAGGTCTTTGCTGCTATGCATGTTTACTACTCTTCTTGTTGGGATCCTTCAAAATCCTCCTATAAGAAGCTCGATAAATTGCTGAGGGATTTTCTTTGGGCTTCTGGCACTGATCATCATGGATTTTATAGAGTTTCCTAGGATTTTTCTTGTCTCCCTAACACCTCTGGTCGGCTTGGCTTACTCAACACACAGAAACAAGGCCTGGCCCTTTGTGTGAAGTGGATTGTGTGATGTCTCATAAGCGATGAGGCTTGGAAAATTATACTTCTACATTGCATTTCTTTTGGGTATCCCTTGCACAAGCTGGCTTGGAAAGGGATTGGGTTTCAAACACTTCTAGTTATGAAGCACCCTGTTCAAATCCAAGGTACTTTTTTTTGTCAAAAGTATTTGGAGAGCCTAGGAAGCTATCAAGACTTGGCTTCACTGGGTTGGAAATGGCTTTTGTGATGGGATTTCTTTCAATAAGAAGAACATTTGGTGGTCTCCTCTTTTTTCTCAACAAGGGCTTCCTTTGGCCAAAATCTAGGGGAAAAGTACTCTTCATTTTCACAAACATGGCATTCAAATTCCCAAGTATTTGTTTTCCAAAGCCACCGCGAGTCTCCACTCTTGGGATGATCTCTATGTTCAGTTCCATCTGACTCATCCAAATCATCAGACTTTTAACTTGCTCATCTCTGCTATTCAACCACATCTCCTGTATAAAATTGGAATTTAGTTAGTTAAACCTTGGTGGAAAGACTATAAATGGTACCACAATATGCCATTTACCAGCTACAAACCCAAGCTTGGGTACTCTTGGCTTATGCCTTATTCTCCTATGATTTATTCTCTCAATCATTGTTGTCATATTTCTTCTTCCTAGAAGACCTATAGCTGGAATTTTTGTACTATTTGGTATGCTATTACTGAACACAAAATTTCTCATTTTTCTTGGTGTCTTCTTTACCAGGGTTTGCCTTTGGGAGCTTAGCTATGACACTTGGGTGTGCCTCATCCAAAATGCCAATTTTGTGGGCATTTTGAAACCATTATGCATATTTTTTTTGTTCTATCGATGGGCCCAAAAATATTTGAGATGGATTCATGGATTCTTTTTGTCATTTGGTCCTAATCCTTTCTCTTGGCATATGGCTCTCCTCAATGGTTCACCCAGAATGCCTTCCTAGTATACCCAGATTTGGCATACTTTCTGGATGAAGATTTTTTTTTCCCTATGGAAAGACCATAATGTTGTTATTTTTACCCATAGCTTTCTGGATGTCAATGTTTCTCTTTATTCTAAGGCATGTTTATGTAATAATGTCATTATGTAGATTCAAGTACAAGCTGACAAGGTGGCCCTTGAGGTCACCCACTTGTAGGAGCTGCTGCAACATTGGGGTAATTCCCCATGTAATATGGCTCAGGTGCCACTAGATTCCCTTAGAGCTAACCATACGCCACCCCAGGGCTGGTGTCATAGTCGGAGTTCCTTGCCTAGGTGCTCCAAAACATCACACTCTTTGTGCCACCGCTCTACTTCTCCTCCTTCTAGGAGGGCCTTAGCTGCTGGTTGGCCTCCTCTACTTGTTTCTACTACTACTCGACCAACAACCAATGTTCTTGTGTGGCCTTCTGCCACTCCTGATAAAATCCCCTGCTTGGCTCTTGCTATCTCTCCTAGGTCAGAGGAAAGAGAACTAGAGAATGAAGAAGATGTGTGGTCGCTTCCCGAAAAGATCCTTGGGCCCAATGTTCGGGGCAATCCAAATGATAAATATCCTCCTCCCTCTTCTACTACTGCTCTCGCAGCCTGAGGGATTTCTTTATAAGATTTTTTGGTGAATAGTTGTATGTTTTCGACATGCTGCCAAGTTACTCTTCATGAGGTGATTTTTTATCCCCCGATCCTTTTTGTGAATATTGTAATCTTTTTATATATTAATTGAAAAGGCCTCTATTCATCAAAAAATGTAAGTTGGAAATTCAAATATTTGAATTCCAACAGTTATGAGCATTTAGGAGGGAAAATGGTTTTAAAGTGTTCTTAGAATTAACTAAGCCTTCCAACTGACCCAGCTTGGTTGGGGAAGTTGGTAGGGAGTTTATTTAATGCTTGGGAATGTCTATGTATGGACTGGTGAGGAGAAGTATAGATGATTACTCAAAATTACAATAAAATTCAGAATTTTCACAACCTTTCTTGGATATTTTGATTTCTAATTCATTCCATTGGTGTTTTTGTTGCTTGAAATAAATTATTATAGTTTTTTAAGACATTTTTGAATTCTTTGAAATTATTTTAGGTTTCATTTCAATCAGTTTATATTGACTGTCCTCTCTAAGGCATTATTTTATTTAGCAATTTTGATAAATTTCATAATGTGAACGCATTATTCCATGAATTTTAGTGTTGTTTCTCATGGAATGATGCATATTTAACATGTAAAACATTATTCTAACATGATATGTTGTGGAAAAGTTGAATTAGATAGGTGTTCACCAAAGTTGTGTGTTGGAACTTGAAGGAATTGCTTGGTTAATAGTAGCAGCCACTAATGTCATTGAAGAAGGTACCTATTTTATGTTATGAGTTGTCTTAGAATGATGTATGCAAGGTGAATCCACCATTGGTTAATCCTGGAAGTGCTTGGGAACCATACATTGAGAAAGCCCTAGTTGTAGGAACAATTTGGTGAGGGTATGTTAGAAACCCCATAGGGAAACTTGTTGTTGTCAAACCAATTGGATAATCCTTAGTTTTGGACCCTATATAGAATATATACAAAGTGGCATGTCTGGGAAGCAGATAGAAATGCTAATTCCTTTGTAAATGCAACCAAATTAGCCGTCTTGTAGATAGCGAATAGTCAGTTTTTGTGATAGTTGGTCGAAAGTAACTATGCCAAATATTATGATATGTTGTGTTCAAGGATAATGGATTTATGCATCTATTATTTTTTTGGGAAGACAAAAATTTATGTGGGAAAAACTCTCTGGTTAAGGCTACAAGGGTAAATAGCCTAAAGTGAGGATTGGGTGTCAGAAGTTGAAGTGGAACTTCAAGAACCATTTTAAAATTGTTAGAGGCACATTTTAAGATATCTTGAATCCCTTTAATAATAATGGATTTGGAAAAACTCAGAGTGAAAGGTTAGAGGCATATTGGCATTTGGGGTCACTTGGGTGAGGAACACCATTGAAGATGCCAAGAACAACTTTTTTAAGCAATAACTCCATCCTAACCTATGACATCTACATAAATTGGTATAAGAGCCTAGAAGCATCCTAGGTGAAGAGTTGAGGAGTTTCTCTTGAGATCTTTGCTTTAAAGATATCAGAAGGAGAACAAGAGGGGATCCCACATAAGGTCACTAATGCTAAACTTTCTAAGTTGGTAAGAGAGTAGATGGAAGACAATAGAATGCTCAGAGCTGATGCAAAGGGTCTAGAGTTCTATGAGTTTTTCATTTGTCACACTATAATCAAATTCTTGGAACCATCCAATGGTTCAACCTCCAATGTCCTCTTCACCAAAATCTAGCTTATAAGGCGCTTAATTCAACTTGCCTCCTAGGTATATTTGAATGATCAAGAAAAAATACATAATCAACTTCAACTAGTCCAACTATCCCTTCAATTACCTTCTTTTCCTCCTTGGTCTCCCTCTAGAACCCTAAACCCTTTCTTAGGATCTTCCCCAAACTCCTCTTAGTTCCTTACCTATGCTCATGACACCTTAAATTTCCATTTGAGATAATTCAAGCACTTCTAGCCATCTTAGCAATAACTTTGCTATCGCGACCCACTAGTAGGCCTAATTAGGCCTAATTGAATTAGGTCTATTTTCACTATATTTTGTCAAATGCTTCAAATTATTCCATACAACCCCATGGAAGGCTATATGATTCTGAAATATATCACCTAGCCCTTCAAGAATCTAAAGCTACAAGTCTTGAAAATACCCACAACCCTAATTTGTACCAGCCCTAGATTCTAGGCTATATTTTAGGGCTCTGGACCAGTCTATGAAAAATGCATCCACAAGGTCTTCAAACTTCTTTCCAACTCCTAAAACCATTTTATCCTTTAAGGGGATACTCTAGGGCTTCCACACATGTCAATTAGATGTTCATACCAGATCATGGGTATGCTCTTCAAATTAAATCTTCACACAGTCTTCTCTCACCTACTCCAAGAAATCAGGCTAGGGCATCACTCCAAAACTAGGGTTTCTATTGCAAGAAGAAAAATTGAAACCAAAAAACTATGTACAAACCCTAACCTACCATTCCATAAGGTCTCATTAATTTTCAACCATGGAGGCTTAGGTTAGAGCCATTTTTGTTCCTGCAACTCTGAAAAGTTGCAGAGATAGTCACCTAAAACAAAGTATAACTCTACAACCCTTAAATTTTAAATAAAAATTTAACATGAAAAATAAAGCTAAGACAAATTTACACACTCCCATGAATTCATATTGTATAATCCAATCCATACACAATCGTACAAGACTAGAGAAACACTGTAATTGCAAGCAAAACTTAGAAAAACATATGTAAATTTTGTGCACACATGTGGTCTACAACTAAAAATTAATTAAAATCCAAAATTATTCATCCCATGATCAAATACCCAAGAGTGGGTGCTTACAACCATCCATTCCTTCATTTGCAACTTCTTAAAAAAGTTGCCAAAAGTTGCTTGAGCAACTTTTGAGCATTTCTTGCTTTTTGATATTTTTGATGATATTTGTCAACTCGATGCTCCTTGACCTATCCTAGGACCCTATTTGGGACAATTAGGACCCTAGAGGATACCATTTCCAATATTTTCTCAAAATTAGCATCTTTTACAACTTTTAGACCATTTGACAACATTTTGAACCAATGAGCAACTTTTTCTCTTACAAAAATATTAGGACATGCTTGGATCCAATGACCATAGGATATTATTACAAACACACAAAAACTCCTATACAAACCTAAATAACATCTAATCCAATCATCAAGTAAAAATGAGAGGTGCTCTGCACCATAATGGGAGGTGCTCTGCACCATACTCCCCTAAGACAAAGAACTTAAGTCCATTAAGTTAGAAGGTCTTCAATGGTGACACGATTCTTTAGTATGTCTACTCCAGTAATCCAAGTGGATTTGGCATCTATAAATCCTTTCCACTTCACAAGATACTCTTTTTAGCTACCATTCCAGGTCTTCTTTATCATCTTGGAGTATAATACACTGTCGAATTGCAGAGGTTGAGGAGTGGGAAAATCTATGATCCAATATTCTTCTCCCAAGACTGAAAGAGTTTTCTAACCAGTGTCAAAAGGAAGACCCTTATAGGGATATAGGTCACACACATTGAAGATGGATGAGATTCACAAATCATGAGGTAACTCCACCTCATATGCATTATTACCATACTTATGCAATATCTTTAATGGTCCTATCTTCTTCATCAATAGCTTGGTTGGCTTTCCTTTTGGAAATCTCTCCTTCCTAAGGTAGGAAAGTACCAGATCTCCCACCTTGAATTTAAAATCCCTCCTTGTCTTATCTACCTTGGTCTTGTACTTTTCCATTTTCTATTGCAAAGTCTACTTAACTTGGTGGTGAAGTTCTTTCATCTTCTGTGCAAAGGATTCTCCTTGGGTACTTGGTGTAGGGAACCTCCCTATTTTATGTTTTGGTGTTGTTTAGGGTTGAATTAGGAGTTTTTGTGAGTGGTAGAATAAGTTCCAAAAGGTTGGAATCAATTTTAGTCTAACTTCATGTTTGTAAGGGCTTTAGTGCTCATTAGGGGTTTTGGGTCTTTTGACTTCAAATTGTAGAAAAGTATCCATTTTAGTGTGAAACATGGGTTGGAGGTATGTTTTATGACACTACATATCCTATTTAGGGTCCTAGGAGTCAACATCAATCATCGAGTTGACATAGAAAGTCAAAATTCTTAAAAATGCAAAAAGTTGCTAGCAACTTTGAAAGTTGCCCGAGAAACGTTTGCAAGAAATGACAAAATGTAGTTAAACTGATTTGTAACTACCCATGCTCAATATATTATCCTAGAATTGATGTTTTTATAAGGTCAATGAAATTTTGGATTGAGACTTTTACTTCTAACACCTCTCTACGGATGTCTGTAGTTCCATTTGCATAATCTAAACTGTATTTCTATTTTTGTACGGTCCTGTACAGATTGACATAGGTGATCAGGCTCCATGATAGTGTAGTGTTAATTTTAAGATTTCATATGCAATATGTAGTTTGTTTTGAAGTTTATTAGGCTTAAAGTTACAACATTTTGAAGGCCACTGGTCTGATAGAGACAAAATAGTGCTTCCAAGATAGAAATGGCTCTAACCTAGTTTTCCTCTGGTGGAATTGACTGAAACCATGGGGAAGGTAGGGTTAGGGCTAGTAGATAGGTTTTTTTTCATTTCTTTTTTGTCTCAATGTATTTCACAGGCTAACAATGAAGCCCTATGGTTGACTGGTGAAACTAGGTGAGCCGAGACAGGGAGAAGACAAACTTTGTGTGAGCACCCAAGACCTTTTGGGGAAGACTTAGTGGCATTTATAGATGCACTAGATAGTATCCTAAAATTATTCAATGGTGGTTGGAGGTGAATCAGTGGTCTAGAGGCCTAATTAATAGGCTATAATCTTGGGCCTGCAAGAAAGTATGGTTTTGGGTTCCATCAGAGGTCATGGTTTTGGATTCTGATGGGGTTGAATGATGTCTTGAATATTTTAAAGTTTTTCTGTAGGGTCATTTGGGGATTTTGGAAGAAATAGGACAAAATCGGTGAAAATAGACCTATAAGGAGTTGAGAAATTATCCCTCCTAGTGAGTTAAAGACCAATTGGATTGGTGGAGCATCTTGGAGTGTTGGGTTGGATGTAGAATGACCAAGAAAGGGTCAAGAAGTGTATGGAGAGGGTCTAGGAGATCCTAATTAGTAGAAGATCCAACAAAGAACAAACATTGGATGGTTGGTTTGGTCAAACAAGCACCTAGATGAGAGGAAAGGCACTAGATTTTTAAACTATCTACATCAACACTCCTTCTATCCTACAAACTAAGGTCTCTCAACTCCATGATCCCTTTTGGATTCGCCTCATAAACTATTTCTAATGGGCTCTTTCCAGTACTCTTATTGAGGGAGTCATTATAAGAAAATTATGCCTGTCCTATAATGTGATCCCTTGACTATACATGCTACTTAGTCAACCATCGTAATAGGTTACCTAGAGACCTATTTACTACCTCATTATTTCCATATGATTGAAGGTGATAGGCTAAAGAGAAAGATAAGTTTGTACCTAGCATTTTCCAAAGGTTTCTCGAAAAGCGGCCCACAAAATTACTATCTCTATCACTTACTATGTTGACTGGAAAGCCATGGATCCTCACTATGTCTCTGAAGGAAAAATGTGCAATGTGTGAAGCATCATTGGTTTTTCTACAAGGATTGAAGTGAGCCATCTTTTTAAACCTGTCCACCACTACAAACACACTTTCATGTCCTCTTGGTGTCTTAAGACGTCCCAAAAAAAATTCCATGCTCAAGCACTCCTAAGGTCTCTTTGGTATCGATAATGGCTGATACAATCTAGTGTTGCTACTCTATCCCTTTGATCTTTGGCATATGTGACATTGCTCCACAAAATTTCTGACATCTGACTATAGTTTAGGCCAGTAGTAATGCCTATTCACTTGATCAAGTGTCTTGTCCACTCTAAAGTGGCCTCCCAAACTGAATTGGTGTTTTTCCTTAACTATATTCTCCCACATTGAGCATTGAGGTATACACAACAATTTTCCCTTAAACAATAGGCCTTCCTACAACATATAGTCAGTAAACTCCACCTTAAAGCCTTGTTTAAACTTTTCACATGCTTCATAAACATCCTTGAAATTTTTGTCTTCTTTTTAGAGGTCCATAAGGTCACTCATCCCTACACTTTGCAATTGTATCTCCTATATAGTTAGGACTCTCTTATTTTGTGCATCTTCAGCTTTTTTGCTAACACCTTTCTTGTGTTTGATGAAAAAGGTATATGCTTGCAAGGATTATACCCACTTTAGGTGCCTTTGATTCAACTTCTCTTGCCCATTCAAGAAGCTACAGGCATGATTATCTTTATAAACTAGAAATTCCCTTAGTAGGAGATAATGTCTCCACTTTTTGAGTGCTTGTAACATTTCATACAACTCCAAATCATAGGTGGATTAATTTTTCTTGGCTTCATTCAACTTCTATGGGAAGAATGCCACACGGTGCCCCTCTTGACTCAAAACTGCCCCAATGGCTAGTTTACTAGCATCACACTCCACCAAAAATAACTGATTAAAGTTGGGAAACCTAAGAGTAGATAGTTTTTCTATATTTTTCTTCAATATTTCAAAGCATTTATCTATTGCTTTTGTCCACTTAAACTGACATTTAATTCCTCCCTTGATAGTATTTAGTATTGGTGCACCTACATGGGTAAAGTTTCTCACAAAATTCCTATAATAAGAGGCTATTCCATGAAAAATCCTAACATCTCCTATGGATATAGGTGTTGGCCATTCCAATATATACTTGACCTTATCAAGATCCATCTTCATGCATCCATTAGAAACAAAAATCCCAAGGTATACTAGTTCAGTTTTCAAAAAGTCACATTTTTCTTGTTTGATGATCATCTTTTCTTGGTGTAGCCTCCTCAAGACCATTTCCAAGTGCTTTATGTTCTTCTCCTTAGACCTGCTAAAGATCAAAATGTCATCTAGATAAACAATTACAAATTTACCTATAAAGTCTACTAACACTTCATTCACGAGCCTCATGAATGTGTTAGGTGCATTATTCAGGACAAAGGGCATTACAAGCCAATCATATAGCCCTTCATTTTTCTTGAAGGATTTTTTCCACTCATCACTAGGCCTAGACCTAATTTGATGGTACCATGATTTCAAATCCACCATGGAGAAATAGAAAGAACCCCTCAAATTGTCCAACAAATCCTCAATCCATGGAATGCAAAATCTATGATTGATTTTAATCTTGTTAATATCCCTTGAGTCAGTAAACATCCTCCATTTTCCATCCTTCTTAGGTGCAAGGAAAGTTGTCACAGTACAAGGACTTAAACTCTTCCTTATAAGCCCTTTCTCTAGCAAATCTTGTATCTATTTGTCAATCTCTGCATTGACTTGGAGTCATTTTATATGCTACCTTGTTGGGTAAAGTAGCTCCTGGTATTAGGTCTATCTGGTGACCTACATCCCTCATAGGTGGCAAAGCACTAGGAAATCCATTATCCATAATCTCATGTTATTTCTCCAATAGTTGTACTTCTTGAGGCATGTTGAATTTTTCCTTTGTCTCTTCTCTTGGATTCACTATCACTGCCCAACATACCCCTTTTTCCTTCTTCATGACTTTAGGGAACTCCTTTCAACTCAAGAGAATCACACTAGTCCCCACATGCTTATGTTCATTAGGATCTAGCAAAGGATCCATTTGAAACTTCTTACCTTGCTTAGTGATTACATACTTGTTCTTTCCGCATTATGAAAGGCCTTTACATCATATTGCCAAGGACGTCCTAATAGGAGATGACATGCATCCATAGGAAATATGTCATATAACACTTTGTCTTTGTCCTCTCCTATTTAAAACTCCACTAAATTTTGTCCATCCACCACTATCTGCTAACCCTTGTTTAGCAATGACACTTTGTAGGGGGTAGTGTGGGGTATCCTTCTAAGATTTAGTTTGTCCACCATCTCTATTTAAAATATGTTCTCTATGGAACCAGAGTCCACTATCACCTTTAAAATATTCCCATGTGACCTACAAGTAGTTTTAAACAAGATCTTCCTTTGAGGTGGCTCTACAATACTAGGAACTTTAATAAAGTCCTTCTCAACATAATATTTTCTCTATCCAGTACTGAACCTACCTTGGATAGTGGTGAGGTGACACAATGTGTGTCCTATTCTTGAACCAAGTGAGTTATTCTTTCTCCCATGGATGAGGTGGTAGCTTTATCAAGACATCTTCCCATAGTAGGCCCACTTGGTTTTAATTGTAGCATTTATTGATGAAGAAAAAATTAGTCCTTCCTTGTGATTGAAACCTACCTCTTGGAGGGCCTCTTACTCTGTAGCCTTCCCTCTAAAATGAACCTCTACACTGGTTGCCTCCATTTTTTTTAGCAGACTAAGTTTCTTCCATCCTATTTGAGCTTTGACCTCTTCCAAAGTTATCCTTCTTCTGAATCCTTTATTGCCTCTACCTCTTTGTTGGAAATCACTCTTTCTCTTAGCCTTCTCTTCTTCTCTCAATGGTAATTGAAAGAATATCTGCATACTATCAGGGCCCATCATAATGATATCATCTTGGATTCCTTTCCTCAAACCATTGAGATACCTTGCTACCCTTTCTACTTCTTCATGTCTCCTTTCCCTTCAACTCAACTTGTTAAATTCCTCATTATATGCACCTATTGTAAGGTCTTTTGCCTTAGGTTCTATAACCTCTGATATATTTGTATCTTAGAATCAGTGGGTAGGAACTATGCCCTCAATCTAATCTTCATCCTATCCCTAGAGACTATTTTCTTCTTCCCACTTGTTACTTTTTCATATTGCATCATATTTCACCAAACTAATGTTGATCCCTTGAGCCTAGCCTTGGCATAACTAACTCTTTTCTCCTCTGCCACTTCTTTGTAATCAAATTGGTTATCTATGACCTCTAACCAATCTAGAAACTCTTCTCCATTCAAACTAACACTATAGTAGTCAATGTGTCCCATACTATCTTTATTGATGGATTTAAAGTATTCCAAGAACACTTTGTGGTCCTTATCTATCTCCACTTCTTTTCCATTTCTATATGTATCTCCTATCTGGATTTCATTTTCTTCCTCACTTTCATTACCATATTCAGTGACTCTCCTCTTACTCTTTAGTTTTGAAAGATTTTCCTTTGCTAGTAGTTCTCAGACCAAGTCCACTATGGCATCCTTTCTCATTTCCTTGGGTGGCACATTTTCAACCTCTTGGCTCTCCTCCCCTTCAGACATACACCAAACTTGCTGTAGTTCTAGCTCACATACCACTCTGATGCAGAGTGTCTAGATTTATATGAGTTTTTCATCCTCCAAACTATAATCCACTTCTTGGAACCATCCAATGGTTTGACCTCCAATGTGCACTTCACGAATATCTATCCTCCAAGGCCCATAATTCAAATTTCCTCCTAGGTATAGTTGAATGATTAAGAAACAATACATAATCAACTTCAACTATTCCAACTAGCCCTTAAATTACCTTCCTTTCATCCTTGGTTTCCCTCTAGAACCATAAACCCTTTCTTAGGATCTTCCTCAAAATAATCTTAGGTCCTTACCTATTCACATGATACCTTAAATATCCATTTGAGACAATTCCATCACTTTTGGCCACCTTAGAATTCACTTTGCTATCGCTACCCACTAGTAGGCCTAATTGAACTAGGTTTATTTTCACTATTTTTGGTCAAATGCTGAAAATTATTTCATACAACTCCATGGAAAGCTATATGATTGTGAAATATATCACCTAGCCCTTCAAGAATCCAAAGCTACAAGTCTTCAAAACACCCACAACCCTAATTTGTAATAGGCCCTAATTTCTAGGCTATATTTTAAGCCTCTGGACTAGTGTATACAAAATACTTCCACAAGGTCTTTAAAATTATTGCCAAGTCATGAAACCATTTTATCCTTCAAGGGAATACTATAGGGATTCCACACATGCCACTTATATGTCTGTACCAGATCATGGGTGTGCTCTTTCAATTAGATCTGCACACTCTCCTAGCTCACCTACTCTGAGAAGTCAGCCTAGGGAATGACTCCAAAACAAGGAGTTCAGTTGAAAGAAAAAAAATTAAAACCAAAAAAATGTGTATAGAACCTAACCTACCATTCCACAAGGTCTCATTCATTTTCAACACTGGATTCTTTGGTTACAACCATTTTTGTTCCTGCAACTCTGCAAATGGAAGTTGCAGACACAATCACCTAAAACAAAGTGTAACTCTAGAATCCCTAAAATTGAAATCAAACTTGAATATGAAAAACAAATATAAAACATAGGTTATACACTCCCATGGAGTCATATTGTACAATCCAATCCGTACACAACTGTACAAGATTGCAGAAACACTGTAATTGCAAGGAAAACTCATAAAAACATCTGTAAAGTTTGTGCACACATGTGGTCTACAACTAAAAATTCATTAACATCCAAAATTATTCATCCCACACTCAAATACCATAGCATGGGTGGTTACAACCATCCATTCCTTAATTTTCAACTTCTTGCAAAAGTTGCAAAAAGTTGCCTGAGCAACTCTTGAAAGTTGCTAACAACTTTTAAGCATTTCTTGCTCTTTGATCTTTTTGATGATTTTGGTCAACTAGATGTTCCTTCACCTATCTTAGGACCCTTGTTAGGACCCTGAGTACCCTAGAGGATACCATGTCCCATATTTTCTCAAAATTAGCAAATTTTACAACTTTTAGACCATTTGACAATATTTTGAACCTATGAGCAACTTTTTCTCTTACAAACATATTACGACATGCTTGGATCCAATGACCATAGGATCTTATTAAAAACACACAAAAACTCCTAAATAACCCTAAATAACATCAAACCCAATCATCAAGTCAAAATGGTAGGTTGTCTACACCATAATGGGAGGTGCTGTACACCAGGAGTTGAAGTCAAGTGGTTGAGAGACCTTGTGGACAAACAAGGGAATGGATAAGACCATGAAGATGAGGAAATATTTGCAGCAGTAAGAGAGGAACCTATTGATCCTACAGATGCAAGATTGGAAATAATCATGAAGGTAGTAAATATTGGAGACTCAAAGGTAAAAGTTCAAATTCCTATGTATGATGGTAAGATTAATGATGAAATTTTAATAGATTTCTAAGTCTAGAATGAAAGGATATGCACTATTATGGTGGGATAATTGTTATGATGACAGGATCAAGAAGGTTTGGTTGAAGATCTCATCATGGCCAAGAATGATGGATAATATTAAGGAAAAGTTCCTTCTTGAAGAATATAAAGTCTAGTTGTATAAGAGGATGCAAGGATTGAGACAAAAGGACATGGATGTCTCAAAGTATACAGAGAAATTCCACAAGCTTGACATCAGGGCATCTCATGATGAATATGTGGAAGAGAAGGTGGCTAGATATCTAGAAGGATTTAAATACAACATCAAGGATGAGATGAGCATGGCTACACCTAGAACCTTAGAGGAGTGCTTCAAATTGGCTATGAAAACTAAGGATAAGCTTAGGAGAAGGAAAGAGAGGCAAGGAAATACAAGAGGACAAACAAGTAAGGGCAAGGTAGTGAGTCCAAGCCAAGGGAAGAATGAGAAAGGAAAGGAAAGTCTCAGATTATAGAGAAGAACAAAAGGATGGTAGAGGAAAGAATTTTCCTGGGAAGTTATACAAGTTTGGTTAAGAAGGGCATCCATTCTACAAATACCCTAAAAGAGAGGCTAGGAAGAATGACAAGAGAGTCAATCTAACTAAAGAAGAGGAAGAGACCAAAGACAAAGAAACAAATGTTTTTGTAGAACCATAAACACAAGGCGATTTTATTATGGTGATAAGAGGAGTTAGTATGCAGTAGAAAAGGAAATTAGAGGTATTAATTTTCAGAACTAATTGTAAAATCTATGGTAAGATTCACAAAATGATAGTTGATTATGGTTCTTTCGATAATTTTGTGTCTAATGAGATGGTGAATAAACTGAAACCAAACAAATTTCATATTGATAGACCATATACGGAATCATGGGTCACTAATGATCAAAATATTGTCATAAAGGAACAAGCATATGTTGATTTATCTATTGGGATGTATAATGATAGTGTCTTGCATGATGTTTTCCCTATGACTTGTTTTCATGTCATCTTGGGAAGACCATAGAAAGCCTCAAGACAAACCATTCATTATAGATTGGAAAATGTTTATGTGGTGCACAAGGATGGAAAGATCCCTCACATCCCTACCTAACCATATTGTTGATGAAGGTAGGAACATCATTGTGTTTGGTTCTAAGACTTATGTTTATTTGTAGAAGAAAGACATGTAGGTGTATGTAGCATCATATCAGAAGCCAAGGACCACTTTATTGGTCCTGAAATTTGAAGTTTGTGATTGTCACAGTGTATTGAATGTTAAGAAGCAAACATAAAATAAAGAAGTATTTGTCTTTGGTGGTGTCAATAACAAGGATTTTTAAGAAGCAATCAACAATAAATAGAGTCTCCTTTGGTGGTGACTGTTAAGAAGCAATCAACAATAAACAGAGTTGCCTTTGTTGTGACAAGAACAAGGTTTTTTTTTTTTCTCTAATGTTTTGAATGAGGGTAAAACTCATATTAAGGGTGATATGTTGTAGGTGATGAGTTTTAGACATCCATCTAGGAGAATGGTCAACAAAAAGACAACTTTTCATCACTCTTGGGACAAGAGTCATTTTGCAAGTGGGGTGTATGGTGCAGGAGAACCTCTGCAAACATCTAATTCCACCTTGGAACCAAATGAATTCAGTGGATTTAAATAATCGCTAAAGGTTAATTGGGAGCTTTTAAAGTGTATAATGGAAATTTTTACCAATCAATTTAATTTAAAATTTCAACGTCCTAGAAGTCCTGTTAAGGACGTAGGACAAAAACATTGTAAGGGTGACCAATAGTGCCAAATGGGATCTAAAGTTGTTTAGGGGAGTCAATTAGGTCCTAGAAGAAATAAAAATATATATTTTGATAGAATTTAAAAGGTTTTTAATAGTAATATGCAATAAAATGTAAGTTGGAAATTCAAATATTTGAATTCCAACGGTTATGAGCATTTAGGAGGGAAAATGGCTTTAAAGTGTTTTTAGACTTAACTAAGCCTTCCAAAAAATCCAGATTGGTTGGGGAAATTGGTAGCGATTTTATTTAAGGCTTGGAAAGGTCTATGTACGGACTAGTGAGGAGAAGTACAAACTATTACTCAAAATTGCAATAAAATTTAGAATTTTCACAACATTTCTTGCATGTTTTGATGTTTGATTCATTCCATTGGTTGTTTTGGTGCTAGGAAGAAATTATTATGGTTTTTAAAGACATTTTTTAATTCTCTTAAATTATTTTAGGTTTCATTTCAATCAGTTTAAATTAACTGTCCTCTCTAACAGATTATTTTCCTTAGCAATTTTGATAAATTCATTAATGTGAAAGAATCATTCCATGAAAATTATTTATGTTTCTCATGGAATTATTCATATTTAACATTTAAAACATGATTATAACATGATATGTTGCAGAAGAGTTTAATTTTAATAGGTGATCACCAAATTTATGTGTTGGAACTTGACGAAATTGCTTGGTTAAGAGTAGCAGCCACTAATCTGGTTGAAAAAGGTACTATTTTATGTTTTGGGTTGTATCATAATGATTTATGAATGATGAATCAATCATTGGTTAATCTTGGAAGTTCTTGGGAACCATACATTGAGAAAGCCCTAGTTGTAGGAGCAATTTGGTGAGGGTATGTTAAAAACCCCATAAGGAAACTTGATGTTGTCAAACCAATTGGGTAATCCTTATATTTCAAAAATTTATAGTCTCTGTGAAAAATGGAATGTTGAGGAAGCATATAGAAATGATATGTCCTTTGTAAATGCACCCAAATTATCCCTCTTGTAAATAGTGAATAGTCAGTTTTTGGGATAGTTGGTCCAAAGTACTTATTACAAATATTTTTATATGTTATGTGCAAGGATAATGGTTTTGAGAATATTTCATTTTTTTTGGAAGTGTTTTGGGAAGATAGAAATTTATTTGGAAAAAAGTCGTTGGTTAAGACTAGAAGGATAGAGAGCCTAAAGTGAGGATTGGGTGTAAGAACTTGAAGTGGAACTTCAAGAACCATTTGAACATTTTTAGAGGCACATTTTAATCCATATTGAATCACTATAATAGTAATGGAGTTGGGAGAAGTCAGAATGATAGGTTAGAGGCATATTGGCATTTGGGGTCACTTGGGCGAGGAACACCATTGAAGAGGCCATGAACAATTATTTAAGAAATAACCCCATCCTAACCTACCACCTTTGCATCAAAAAGATAGTTATATTTTTAAGGATTGAATAATTAGGATGTATAAATATGCAATAGAAAAAAAAACCAAACAAATAAATAAATTAATAAAATATGAATGATCAATTGTAATTGTTTATAAAACTTATTAATAATTTACATTTTGTAAGCAATCAAATACCTTATATTATTATTATGTTAATTTTTTTTTGGTAAATTGTATAAATAAATTCCACTCCGATGTATAAAATTAATCATCATACTCCACATAAATCCTGAAACAAAGGTACTCTAAACTTCTTAACAAAAGTAGGAAAAAATGGAATGTTTCGACTAGAAGATGGGTCAATCATAGATTTGTATATGATAATTTTTGAAACTAATTTTTGACATCTAAAGTATTTTTTTCATAGTCCATCAACTACTTCCAATGTAAATCACCAATCTTTAACAAAATCTCTACAGGGAGGCCATTAGAGAGCTTCATATACACACAAATTTGTTGGACATGTGGAGCTTTGATAATTGATTATTTTATTTGAGAGTCCCACACTGATTTCATGCTCTCCTAATGCTCATTAGAGGTTTAAATTAATATAATAAGTCCTGTATTTATTGAATTTCTCAAAAAATTGCGGTTATCACTTTATTTCTAAGTATTCGTCTATATTTTTTCTCCAATCAAAAAATTCATTTCATCTCCTAGGCCCTATCTTACCATTTGGAGCATTGGTATCTTACCCCAACCTCAAAACTGGTTGTCATATCAAATCATGCACCCCCTAAATTTAATTTTGGCCTAATAAGTGTGGGACATAATGTTTTTGGCATTTTGTCCATGTGTATAGAATATTTTTGGCATTTTGTACTCTAACTTTTGTGCCCAAATTTGAATTGGGTCCCCATCTCAGTGTTTTAGATTAGGATTTTGATTTATGGTCAGCCCACTTGAATTTTAGCCCCTTAAATGGTGAATTTAGCATATGAGAACCTTCTCTCTCTTCAATTTGGTAACCATAATATAGATCCATTACTAAATTTCAAACATTCATGATCAAGAATCAATCAAGAAATCATAACTCAAAATCTGTTCTACAATTGAGCATCCAAGTCTTCAAGTCTCTAAAGCATTCATCTTCTTCTTCATCAAGCATTATGGAAAACTACAACATCCATAATTGAAGGCTTATCTTTCATGATTTCCTTTTGTATTTTTGTGGAGTTCAAGGTATTGGTCTAACATTTTTGGTTACATCCAAAGAAGCATTGCACCATCAAGGCATGAGGCAATTCACAATTTAGATCTAGCATCTATTTAATATTTCCTTTATAAAATTACATTACATTTTCAAGGTTGATTCCTAAGTATGGGTTTGAACAAGGTAAACTCATTTCCACAACCTTCTTCCCTATGTTTGTATCTGTGGGTATAGGCTATGTACCTATCAGGCAAGGTCTGGGAAGATCTGGACCACATGAAGCATTATTCCTCTTTTATTCCCAGCTACACAAAAATCATATTCTACCTCCATATTTATATCATTTATAACATCAAAAAGTTCATAATTCTACATTTTGTGGTATATCTTTATCTCTCTTCCTTCATTCCAGGTAGAAAAAAGAAACCAAAACCCTTCAAGCACACATATTTCATTGACATCTTTTCTATGAAGGTGTTGTCAATCATATTTTTCTTGAAGTGGTTTTTTATTTCCTAATATTAAATAGGAGATTTTCTTGATTCCCCTTGATCACCATATTATATTGTACACTATATATCTAGGATAATGGAAATACTAATAAAAGTTACCTAAAAACACCAACTACATATATGAACCTATGAAAATATAGACATAGCTACAAAAAGTGTCCATATATACATACAAGATTACAAGGATATAACTAGAAATAACTAGAAAAAAATTATTAAATATGTGAGGATTTCCCATCCCTGATAATCAAATTTCATTTTCCCCTACCTTCTTGAGCATGATAAGTCTTAGCCTGAAAAACTTCAAGAGAGTGTGATTCCATTGAAGTGGCACTGAATAAAGTTGTATAGTGACTATCTTCCCCCTTAGCATGATGAATCTTGGTATTCAAAAAATATTAAACATTCATTGGCATAGAAGGTGGAAAAAAAATTGCAGAGTTATGTACTAGAAGCCTATGTACAACAAAGAAGACCTCCAATATGTGGAAATAAATTGACATTGAAAGAATTTCAGGACATGTGCCAATTAAATGTGAAGATCATATTTTATTCAATCAGTTGCGTTTTGGATATAAAACTCATTGATTTTACATTATGGTGTAGTGTCTTTTAAAATTCTTATTTCTCCTATAACTACCATCTAGGAAATAATTTATGTCAACTAACTATAGCTAACTCAATAATTATTATATTTATTTAAGATATCCTAATATTAACCTATCTTAATGTAAAAAAATCTAAAATTTTGCCCCTTATTAAATTAATTTGAACTATAATGGAGCATTGGAAGGGTTTTTAACCCAACCCTTATAGAGTCTTTAATGAATCATCTTCACCAATCCTCTACAATCACCCAAAAAACACCAAACTAATTGCATCAATGAAACTCCTAAGTGTGGCATCTCTAGGAAACATCAAACTAATCACATTAGTGGATCTCCTAGTTGTAGAACCTAAAACTGACACCACAACATGAGAGATCATAAAAGTGTTACCACATCCCATGCATAAGGAGACACATTTCCTCTAAAATTATACATCTCCTCTTGTTGTGTCTAATTTCTCTTCTAGTGCTACACATGTGATACCTTTCCTCTGAAAGTTCGCATCTCTGACTGTGTCTATTGCATCCTAAAGTGATATGGAAAAAATTCCTCATCTACTACACAAATCACCAGCCACACACCTACACATAAGACAACCTTTCCTCTGATAGTCCAAATCTTCTTTGACTGTAATGAATTCTAGCTCAAATGCTTGAAAAATCAATCATCAAATCTTTCTCCCTTTCTCCTTGAAGTGCCAAGAATGATTTCAAGCCCCATATTTTCTTCAAGGACACAAATATGTGAAGTCCCCTCTCTTCTTGAGGGATGAAAATAGATTTCTTCTTATACAATGAATCATCCTTGAGTGATAAATGAGCTTTGGATGATAGATATTCTCCTACCTCTATTTCCTCTAACCTCTGATCTATATTTTCCACTCTTTATTTAGTTGATTAGTCATGTGATTCTATGAAAAACATTTCATGTGTGACAAAGATGACCTTGAAATTGCATGAAGAATCTGATATATGTGTAACCATGATGATAAAATGATAATATTAATTTAAACCAAAAATAAAACCCATCTATTGTCATTTCAAACTATAATTCAATCATGATAGAGAGAAATTATTGACTATGCAAAACATTCAACAATTGTCAACATCCAACATTCTATCTATGTATCAATAATTTGTGTTAGGAATTTTGTCAAATAGTCATGTCATGTTCAAGGTCACAACAACCATGAGATGTGTACAAAAAATATTCCTCTTTGAAGTAATGTTCAAAAATCATGAAGAATCTGGACAAGTGATATTCTTTCAAATGTTTAATGTATAAGTATAATGTGGTCCTAGAACTTTAGCATCTACTTCATAGGAGGAAGGATATAATTTTCATAGAAATGTGATTGAATATGGACACTTTCTAAAGTACAAAACATATTGAACATAAAAATAAATTCACTCATTCAAATAATAGTTTGATAACAAACATTGAAAATAAAAAAAACTTCCCTAAACATGGCTAAATTAGAGGGTGAAGTAGTTGAGATTCTGAAGAATTTAAAGTACTCTCTCTTTTCTGCTTATGTTTAATGGTTTCTTACTGATTTTCTCCTTTATCTTTTCTATTGGTTTGATGCTATTTTATTCTATTTAGCAGCATTTTGTAAAAAAGTTTCTAGGTCCCTTCAAAACCTTCATTTTCCTTAATAAAAAATATTCACCAACCAAACAAGATTCAAACATAAAAAAATTCTTAGCACACAAATATTAGGGCCACCCCATATGCATTCAACATGTGAAAAAAATATGTTGAACTCCTTCCACTCATATGCACATAAGCACAAAGAACAAAGAACAAAGAACATAAGAAATTCAAGACAAAATTTAATGGTGCAGAGGCCAAGATAAATATTTGTGGACATAGTGTAGAACATTCTTCCTTAATGCAATATGAACTTATGTATATTGATGTCTCTAAATAATTCTTCCTTTTCTATTTTTTGCTTCTAAGATTGAGAGTTAGACTAATTAAAGCTCCACACCACATCCAACGCTTATACCAAATTTAATATACAATCCTAACACTAAAAATCCTATATCTTTTCCACCAATGAGACTAGATCAAAACCCTACTCTTTGATCAGTGGCGATGACCATCACAAGTCCAATTATCCCTTCATTTCACATTTCGGAGTAGCTTGATTCACAAATATTTCATCACCCATTCTTCATTGCACAAGCACAAGAATATTCACGCTATGATACCAATTAAAAGTGTAAAATGATATTTAATTCTATCAAATACCTTAGGGATACAAAAATCATTAATTTTACATTATGTTGCAAAATATTTTTAATGCATTATTTATCCTCTATAAATTACCTTATCATTAATCATTCCTCACAACAAACAATAACTAATAGAATAATAATTATATTTATTTAAGTTAACCTGGTATTAACCAATATAAATGTAAAAACTCCAATTCTAGTTCCCTTTGAAACCTCCTATAATTTCTTGCACAAGGATAACTTTAAGAAACACCCTCCTAGGAAAAAGTGTGAAATCCTGGTGAATCATACATTAATTTAGGGGAAAAAAATATTGATGATGGCAAAATTTTTTTCCAAATTAGGAAAATAATATAAAGGCGAAGGCAAATTTTTCCCTGCCAAATTAAAATTCCATAAGATCTTGGCGAATAATACATTAATGTGGGGGAAAATATATATTGTATGAGGTGAATGATTTTCTTTTGCATTAAAAAATTATAATATATGAGGCAAATGATTTTTTTAAGGGAAAAAAATGAAATGTATTGGCGAGTTTTATCTCCCGTTTGAAAATTGATTTATTTTATTGGCTAATTTTTCATTAATTATGGGAAAAATAAATATTTTATTGGTGATTTTCAAAGGATGGGACTCATCATGTAGGCCAATGCCAAATGGAAATTTATTAGATACGTAACATTGTAATTAATGCAATATCATATCCAGTGAATATTGCCTTTACTTGTTGCAAATATAATTGATCACACATGGACACATAACCTAATTAGTAATATCCATTGTTTTATATTGTTAAATGTATTATTTGAGACCATTTGATGATCCTAGATTAATGGATGAAATTTAATTTTGGGCCGAATTTCTTGAAGGAAATAGAGTTCTGCAGGAAGTCACCGGAATGATGACATGTATACAGCCTTAAAACTTGCACCGTAACCATGATCATTAATTAATATTGATATTTGTTTACGTGGATTGTGGATAGTGTAACTACAAATTGTAACTCGTAACTTGATAAGAAATAAATGCCTTGTCACTCACATTCTTTAACTACCTTCTTTAACTGTGATACTATGCATGAACTTATGAGAAAGATTTCCATGTAGATATGAAAGATTAATGAAAATAGATTTAAATCTCTGACACACATAATGCATTTATGGGAAAGAATTACATTAAAGACTAAGGATAATGGATTAAATATGATTAAGGAAAGAATAATTAATTGCTAAGTATCTGTGATCACTATAAATCAAGGGGTTGGGGCTATTTATAGACAATCTGGCTTCTTCCTTCTTCATTTTGATTTTGGTAGATTAAGATTCAGAGCTTCCAGTGGTTGAAATTCTACCTACAGTTTTAAGGTTTAGGTTTTTTAGGTCTCTAGGCTGTCGATAATTAAACATGGACACACAAATCTGTTTGAGATGCACATCCTTAGATGACCAGAGGTCCTATTTGGGAAATATATCAGGAGAAATCCTCACTTCCATTTGTAGGGAGGTTGTGATCACATGTAACTAATTGAATGGTTGAAGATGTTAAGTTGATCACCAAAATGCAGAAAGATAATGCAAGACATTGAATCAGTTAATGGATTGTATTGTCATTGATGTCAACTTGATGTAATCTAATCAATTATAATCAAAGTGTCAAAGACTTCAGAGAATCAGAGGGAGAAATATTATGCTTTTAGTAATGCATAAAAGACAAGCATTCACTAAGTGACTTCAAACACCGATGGCTAGTCAAACCTGATGGACAGAGATAACTAAAAGTTAAGTCACGGTGGTGCCCGAGAAAATAGACCAAAGAGAAGAATGACAAGAAACACCGACAACTAGAATTACAGTGTTAATCCATGAGCTGAAATTTGCAGTAGAGCTTGAAGGACAGACAAAACCTGACAGACAGAAAACACCGACGGAGAATCCCAAGGAGAACTGAAGTCTTGACCGAAGCTATCAAAGTGTTAAAACACCAAAGTTAATTAGAGTTCAGAAATGGCAAAATATCTAGTTGGAAGAGCTAAACATAGACTTAACTGGTTGTTGACATTGTTTTAATCAAAAAGTTAAAGCAAGAGATAAGTAAAGGGTTTAAAGATGTTGTATCTAGTTGGCAAGAATATTTCTATGAGATAAAACATGAGTTATGATTTAAATCAAGATTGGCTAAGATTGCGGATCATACAAAGAACATGAAAATCAAGAAGAGAAAAACGGTGATATCATGTCTATAAAGAGACAACTTAATTCAATATGAATTTAGCGGAGTGAATGAAAAATAGGATGCTAAAGAGAAATAGATGAAGAAAAAATTCATATAGTGCTGATCAATCAAGCTGAGGAAAGAGCTAAAGATTTATGCGGACACCAAGCAACAAAGCATAACATCACCGAGCAGAAAAAAAAGTGGAGCAAAGGTATTGAAAAGACATATTGATCAGAATGGTTTTATGATCTTACAATAGATCTAAAAATCTATAAGTATAATTTGTATATTTGAACAAATCATTTATTGTTTCAGTTTAACCATTGATTCAAAAAGTCTCTTTATCGAGCAAGATTTAAAGATCCTTTCTATATTGAGATACATCCCAAGGAGTATAAAATTTTTTGATCATGAAGATAGCATGAGATGCCTGTTAGTAATAACTAAGAGGGGGGGGGGGTGAATCAGTGTGCTCAAATTATTATCCTTCAAACATTAACCACCAATCAAATAAACCTCAGATTATTAAGTCCCTACAAGATGAATGCCATGAAATACTTATAATGAATAACTATCTATCAATTTTCCTTGTTTGTCCTTATTCTCCTTCGTTACGGATAAGCAATATAACTATTTCCTGAAACTCAGTAAATATGCAGAGTATACCGATCGACCCAGTCTTAACTATGTTAGATACAAAACAATAAAGAAATGAATCATACACACATAACACATGAATTTTTAATGTGGAAACCCTGTTAAGGGAAAAAACCACTGGGACCGGTACCCCAATTTTTCACTCTTCTGATGTGAGCCATGTTAGGAGCCAACCCTGTTAAAGGTTACAAACACATTGTTAGGTGTGACCTTGTAAGAGGATTTTACACATATAGGTTGTCACTTAGTATCGGGCATCTAATGCTGCCATCCTTGAATCAGCCTCTCTCTTTGACTGTCAATAGGCATCAAGCATATCCAATTCTACTTTCATGAATCAACCTTTTTGGCACTCCTTGGGATGTACCTCAATATATAGAAGATTGTTAAGTTGTGCTCTGTTAAGAGACTTGATGCTTCAATGGTTAAACTGAAACAAAATGACCTGTTTCTAATGTAACTTGAATTGCATATTTTTAGATCTATTTAAGTACATTACCTCTCTAATCAATGTATCAATTTAATTCTTTTGTGCTCAATACTTTCTACTTTGTGATGTTGTGCTTACTGTTTGATGGTGTCTGTAGAATTCCTTAGCTCTCCTTCAGCTTGATTGATCAGTATTGCATGAAGTTTTTCTTCATCAGTTTCTCTTTAGCATCCCCTTTTTATTCACTCCCCTTAATCTCCTTTTCATGTGATACGAAAATGAATTAAGCTTGTCTCTTATATAGACATGATATTCACTGTTTCTTGATTCTTGATTCTTTATTCTTGGCATGAAAAACAATCCAACCAATTTGATTTAAAGCATAACTCCTGATTTGTGTCATAGTTATCTTCATGCCAACTTTATAAATCAACTTTAAATCAATTACTTAACTCTGGTAAAAAAAAACAAAGAAAATAACCAGTTAAGTCTATGTTTAGCTCTTGCCATCTAGATATTTTGTCATTTTCTGAACTCTCTGTTCCATCAGTCAATTCTTCAGTTAGTCATCAGTTACAACTAAAAGTCCCATTGGTGTGACTCTAGTTAGCTTCAAGATCTCCATCCGTTGGGTATCATTGGATTTTTACTCATCGGGCAACCTATGGTTTTGCTTCATCGGGCAACATGTGGTTTTGGTTCATCAAGAAACCTTGTCTTCTTCTCATCGGGTATCACTGTGAATTTTATTCTTTGCCTTTACCAATGGTGTGCACTCTGTCGGTGTTATTGTCACTTAGTGAATACTTGAATTTTATGCATTGCTAAAAGCATAACCTTTGTTCCATTGATTCTATGAAGTCTTTGGAATTATGTACATGACCGTATAGATGATATCAAGTTGACATCAATCACAATACAAACATTTAACTTATTTAATGCATTGCATTATCTTCAACTTAATATTATCAAACATTTAATCAGTTATATGTCATCAATGCCAGATACTATTTGACGAACTACACCGAGTTTGGTAATAAAAGGTAGCATAGAGATGTGTGATATCAAGTGACAAACTAATGTTTTAAATCCTCTAACAAGGTCACACCTAACAGTGTGTTTGTAACCTTTAATAAGTTTGGCTCTTCACCGAGCTCACTTCAGAAGAGTGAAAATTTTGGGTTACTAGTCCCAAGTGTTTTCTCCCTTAACAAGGTTTCCACATTAAAATCCATGTGTCAATATTTTTACGAGTCATTACTTTAGTGTTTTGCATTACACATAACTAATCTGGATTGATCAGTATGCACTAAGCTATTTACTATTTTTAGGTATATGAAAGACTGCTATTCGGTAAACATACAGAATATGGTTTAAAAGATAACTATGAGAAGTAGTTATTGTATAAGTATATTTGAAGGCATACATCTTGTAGGACTAAAGATAACTAGAGGCTTAATATTGTGGTACTAAGTTTTTGATTTGATTAATTGAAATATTTTGAAGCCACTTTTTCACCCCCCCCCTCTCATTTATTTCTAACAATTGGTATCAGATGTTGTGTTCTTAGAAAGAGAGTTTAACAACTCAAACAAAAGATAACAAGATGAAAAAATGAGATGTACCCAAGTTGAATAAAGACAACTTTTCATCATGGAAAAGAATAACAAGACTCCACCTATCAAGTATTGGTAATGATGTTACTCAACACCATGATATTGAATATGTATTTCCTACAGGACCTCATACTCTTGAGCAATTGAGAGAAAAGCATGAGCATAATTGCATGATGATAGAACCTGCTTCCTCACTCTCCGATGTTGATTTTGAAGATATCAAAGCCTGCACCTTTGGAAAGAAAATGTGGGATAAGTTGAAGTGGGTACATGGAGGATATTCTAATGTACTAACAGCCAAGGAAGAAATACTAAGAGGGAGGTTTGATGACCTAAGGATGAAATAAGGAGAAAATATCACTCAGTATAGTTGTAGGATCATAGAGGTAGTCAATTCTATCCAAGGAGTTAGAGGGGTACTTGAAGAGGAGACAATGGTAAGTAAATTATTAAGAACCTTACTACCTATATATGCTATTAGAGTTTCTTCTATTCAAGAAATGAAAGCAGTTGCAAACAATAGAGTTACTCTAGATAGTCTGATTGCTGGACCAATTTCATTTGATATGAATAACTTTGATAATAGTGTCTTACCATTTATAGAATATGCATTCAAATATTCTTTCAAATGAAGTAAGTCAAGTCACAAACACACTACTATAAATGGTAGTGAAAGTGATAATGAGGATCAATGACTTGATGAGATTGAAGAACTAATGACAAGAATGCTGCAAAGAGGGAAAGGTAGATACAAAGGTAAATTACCACTCGTATGTTTTAATTGTAAAGAGGTTGGCCACTTTTCTGCAAGATGTCTTAATAGAAGAAAAGATAACAAAAGTAATGATAAAACATATGAAAAGAATCTTGACCGAGGTGATAACAGAGATTACCAAAGCAACCCACAAACTGAAAGAAGAGATACTAGAGACTACAAGGATAAAGGAAAGAAAGATTGTTACCTAGCTAAGGATAGAGCTGATGATACTGGCATTGAATCTAAAGAAGACATTCAGATGGTATTTGTAGCTATGAATGATGATTCAGATGAAGAAAAAGAAAGGTATGTAGAAACTGCACTCATATTTGAGGTTAGTAAGAATGATTCCTGGATCATAGATAGTGGTTGCACTCAACACATGACCGGTGATAAGAAATTTTTTGAAACTTTTGAATACTATAATGGTGGTTCAGTAAGAATGGGAAATGACACACCTTATCTAGTTGAAGGTAAAGGAACCATAATGTTGAATAACCTGATCAAATGTGAAAATTCTTACTTAGTAAAAGGACTGAATTATAATCTGTTAAGTGTTTCACAACTAAACAATACAGGTCACTGAGTAGAATTTGAGAATAAGAAGGAAAATATAGTCAATGAATCACGAATGTTGATTGAAACTGGCGAGTAGATAAAAGGTAACCTTTTCTATCTTGATGACATTAACAAAACTAGTTTAATGGATAGAAACGAAGACATATGGTTGTGGCACAAAATATTATGTCATGTGAATTTTGACAACATGATAAAGATAAACAAAAAAAGGAATGTCAGAGGCTTGCTGAGCATTTTAAAGCCTAAGCATATCATGTGTAAGACATGTCAAAATGGTAAGATGACAAAGTCTATTTTCAAGAGTAAATCTCATACATCTAATGCAATTCTATAATTAGTCCATACTAATCTATGTGGACCCATGAGGACAAAGAGTTTCTATGGAGATAGGTATTTTATTCTCTTTATTGATGATTATTCTCGAATGATGAGAAGCATGTTCTTAAAAGATAAATCAAAATAATTCAAGATGTTAAAATGGTATAAGGCTATGGTAGAAAAACAAAGTGATGAGAAATTGAAATTCTTAAGGTTAGATAGAGTAGGGGAATTTGTTTCAGATGAATTCACTAATTTTTGTAATGAGCATAGAATTAAAAGACAAGTTTTTGTACCAAGAACACCCCAACAAAATGGAATTGCTAAGAGAAGAAATAGATCAATTATTGATTATGCAAGAACATTGATGATTGAGAAAAGCATCACTAAAAATTTCTAGAGGGAAGCTGTCAGTACTGCTGTCTACACATTGAACAGAGTACAATTGAAGAAGGACACAAAGAAGACACCCTATGAGCTTTCGTATGGTTACACACCCAATGTAAGTTACTTTAGAATCTTTGGTGTCAATGCTATATTTTGAAGGATGATAGAAATGGAAAGATTAACTCTAAAAGTGATGAAGGTATCTTTCTAGGGTATTCCACCAAAAGAAAGGCTTATAAGTGTCTTAACAAGTCATCTAACAAGATCAATGAAAGTGAAAATTTGAAGATAGATAAATTTGTCGAAATGAATGATAAGGAAAGAAAAAGAGAACCACAGGACTACAACAGGTTTATTTATACTGGAGAACCTGACACTCTACCTGAGCAACAGTGTATCACTCCTAAGAAATAGAACATTACACCCGAGCATCAGGCTGCAATTACCAAAAATCAGGATAATAATCAAGATGATGTACTGAGAGATGGAGATCAGAACGAAGGTCAAGAATATGATCAAAATTATGGAAAAAGAGCTAAACCAAAACTTGCCAAGTATTTCAGAAGACATCCTTCACAAAATCAAATCATAGGAGACAAGAAGACTAGAATGATAACAAGAAGTGAGTCACTAAACACTAGATGTTTACTTTGTGATTTTGAGCCTAAATCTATTAATACTGCACTTAAGAATGAAGAATGGGTTAGTGCTATGAATGAAGAAATAGAATAGATTGAGAAGAACAGTACATGGACAATAGTACAAAGACTTGATGACAAAAATGTCACCGGTATCAAATGTTAAGTAATAGCTTTGATATATATATATATATATATATATATATATATATATATATATATATATATATATATTATTAATAGTATCATTGATATCATACTCGATATACTTTACAAAGTAAAGTGAAGTGGCTATTATATCGACCAAAGTCAATGTATTATATTATGCATAAGTTATGATAACTATCGTATGATAGTTATCACAACACATATATTAATATGTGTTACAATAACTATCATATGATAGTTATCGTAGCACAGTATGAAATATGAGCAGTGTTTAACATTGGGTTATCAGGTTGTTATGATACACCATGTCTCTACATAGACATGACTATTAATATTTATACTTATACATCTTTATGTATGTTGCAGAAAAATATCAATTACAGTTTTATATTACTACTACAACATACATAAAGAACTTACATATGAATTTATAATTCAGTCTACATTCAAAATTAAAAAATTATATTTAATATAGCATATTAAATTCTATCTATTAAAGATCTTCATTCCGAACATGGTATCAGAGCCTCTTTCGAGAAGAATTAAATAAATTATGAATTATATCAAATTACTGCAGAAATTTAAAAAGAAATATTACAAATGGCCAACAACATTAAGGTAGAAGACAGACTTGAAGGCGCAACAAACTTCTTCTCATGGAAGAAACAAATCTTGACATTACTTCAAGAACTCGAGTTAGATTCATATGTTTAGGAAGATATAGAAATGCCTGAGGATGAACCACATAAATCAACCTGGAAAAGACGTAATAACAAAGCAAAGAAAATAATAATCGATGTTCTTAAAGACCACATTCTCCCTTCCATAGAAAGATTGGGTGATACCACAATAGTGGGTTACACTTTTTTGCCTAAACGGACATTGAACTCTACATTTTGAGAAAAACTTTCACATTCGGATGCATATTGTCGTTAAACTGTTTAAAATCAAAAGACGAAGTAAACTAGAGTCTTCTAGGATTTTCTGTCTAGATTGTAAATATATTTTTTTTATTTTTTTTTGAATTGATTTTAATGGTTTTTTTTTCTCCCACTAAAACTGCTATGTTGCTGAAAACGTATTTTTCAAAAAGGTACAATGACTTCGTACAACATAACTTTTTTTCTAAGATATATATTGATGTGCTTCTTTTGAATTTGGTTTTTTAACATCCATACAGAGGGCATGCAATTGGTTTGATGACATTATCATGATTATTGCATATTTTATGAATGTTTGAAGTAGAGTCAACTGTAATTTTGACATACCTTGACTGCGTAACTGATAACTTGTTGTGTATTTATTAAAATTCAATTTTTTTTTTGATAGAAAGAAGAATCAAAACCAGAGGGCACTGTTATTTTTCAATTTTTTTTTCTATTTTCTACTATTTTTCATTGAACGTCAAACCTGGAAGTTTATATTTGATAAAAAAACCTACATCTGATGCACATCAAAAAACATAGACCTAATTAATTGAAAATTTGTCAAATCTATATTCGTTAGAAAGCTCATTTAGAGTACTTGTGTGATGCAAAAGGAGGTGTCCCTATTCTTTGATTTGAGCCCTGTGCTTGAGCCCCGAAGCCATGAAAACTGCAGATTGTTGTGGACATTTGCAGATGGCATCATTTTCAGGGGTTTCGATAGAAAATACTCTCGATAGAAAGTAGTTTCGATCGAAACTACTTTTAATCAAAAGTGTTTCCATGATTTGGCAGTTTAGTAACATCTACCAAAGCACTTTCGATAGAAAGCAAATAGTTTCTATCAAAAGTCAAAGATGACTTTCGATGGAAACCTATGTCGGCCTCTTTGGTGTCATTTCAGGTACAGAACGATTACATATAAATAAATATATGTTTTTGTCATCTTGTTATCTCGAAAGTCACAAAATAATTCATGATTTGGAAAAAGAAGACAATTCTGCAACTTGTGATGGGAAATAAGAAGAGAAGGCTAAATAAGAGTGCACGACATTATTCAGAAGATACTGAACACAGACTACGTGAAGAAGC
>MU227302.1:1454895-1473507 GCA_018584345.1 Thuja plicata
TAACACATATATTAATATGTGTTACGATAGCTATCATATGATAGTTATCATAGCATAGTATGAAATATGAGCAGCGCCTAACATTGGGTAATCAGGGTCTTATGATACGCCATGTCTATGTAAAGACATGGGTGTACATGGCATAAGCCACATATTTTCATGTCTCTATATACACATGACTAATAATATTTATACTTATACATCTTTATGTATGTTGCAGAAAAATATCAATTATACTTTTATATTACTACTACAGCATACATAAATAACTTACATATGAATTTATAATTCAGTCAACATTCGAATTAAATAATTATATTTAATATAGCATATTAAATTCTCTCTATTAAAGATCTGCATCCCTAACACCAAATGGATATTCATAAATAAGCTGAATGAGAATGGAGAAGTCACAAGAAATAAAGCAAAATTAGTATGCAAGGGGTATGCACAATAAGAAGGTATTGATTATGGAGAAACCTTTGCACCCATTGCTAGACTAGAAGGAGTAAAAGTCTTAATTCCTTATGCTACATTCAAAAGATTCAAGGTATGCCAGATGGATGTCAAATATGCATTCCTAAATGGAATACTAGAAGAAGAGGTATACATTGAACAACCAGAAGGATTTGTTGATCCAGACAAGATGAACATGGTATGTAGAATACATAAATCCTTGTATGGATTGAAACAAGCACCTAGAGCCTGGTATGAAAGACTTCACTCTTATCTCATTAGCATTGAATTTGTAAGAAGAAGTGAAAATAGTAATCTATACATAAAAGAAGATACCGATGGTAATATTCTGATTGCTAAAATATTTGTCGATGATATAATTTTTGGGGGAAATGAAATGTTATGCAAATCCTTTGCCAATGAAATGAGAAAATAATTTGAAATGTCTATGCTTGGGGAGATCAAATTATTTCTTGGTCTACAGATTCTTCAACAAGATGTAGGCATATATATCACTCAGTCCAAATACATTAAGGAAGTGTTGAAGATATTCAAAATGGAAGATTCTAAACCAGCTGGAACACCTATGGCTACCAGATGTAAGCTAAAAAAAGAAGACAAATCGCATGAGGTAAATCAGAACTTATATAGATCAATGATTGGAAAAATAATGTATGTTGTTTATACCAGACCAGATATAGCACATGCAGTTGGAATAGTTGCAAGATTATCTGCTTGCCCCAAACAATCACATATGACTGTTGTCAAGAGAATTATGAGATATCTAAAGAACATCAAGGACTATCGCTTATGATATAAAAGAGAAGGAAGATTTAAGCAACAATTCTATGTAGATGTTGATTGGGCTGGAAACATTGATGAGCGAAAGAGAAAAACTTGAGGAGCATTCTTCATGGGTGATAGACTTATCAAATGGATCACCAAGAAGCAAGGATGCATCTCTCAGTCTATTGTAGAAGAAGAATATGTGGTTGCTGCTGCAAATTGCTCCAATATTGCATGGATCAAACAGTTGATGGAAGGTATGAATATGAAGATCCTTCAACCAGTGATTATATATGGTGATAATACATGTACAATTAACATTTCTAGGAATCCGTTCATGCATGCTAAGACTAAACATATTGCTATCAAGTATCACTATCTAAGAGAACAAGTGCAAGAAAAGGAGGTGATATTGGAATATGCTCAATCAAAGGAACAATTAGCTGATATTCTCACCAAGCCATTACCGAAAGATACATTTGAGTACTTGAGACAGAGACTAGGGGTACAACCCTTGTCTATTGGTCAATAAGTTGACTAGGAGGATGCATCATCCTACACACAATCAGAAGATCATTCATGTTGATGCAAGATAAGAGGGTGTCAAACTTATCACATGGATCACCAAGAAGCAAGGATGCATCTCTCAGTCTACTGTAGAAGCAAAATATGTGGCTGCTGCTACAAATTGCTCCAATATAGCATGGATCAAACAGTTGCTGGAAGGTATCTTTCAACCAGTGATTATATATGGTGATAATACATGTGCAATTCAAATTTCTAAGAATCCAGTCATGCATGCTAAGACTAAACATATTTCTATCAAGTATAACTATCTAAGAGAACAAGTGCAAGAAAAGAAGGTGACATTGGAATATGCTCAATCAAAGGAAAAATTAGCTGATATATTCACCAAGCCATTACCGAAAGATACATTTGAGTACTTGAGACAGAGACTAGGGGTACAACCCTTGTCTATTGGTTAGTAAGTTGACTAGGAGGATGCATCAGCCTACACACAATCAAAAGATCATTCATGTTGATGCAAGCTAAGAGAGAGACAACAATAGATACATCTATACACAATAAGGTACAAATCTACACCAAACACCAGTCACAATATATTGCTAATGGATAGGGAAATTGAAGGAGTATATTATAAAAGAAGGGAATGGAAGATGATATAAAATAATTGTTTGGCTTTGTTGTCAAAGGGAGAGAGATTCTCATTATCATAAGGGAGAGAGATTCTCATTATTATTAGGGATAGATGATCTAATTATCAAGAAAATATTATATCATTATCCATGTAGAAAAGTTCCGAAGAATCAAAAAGGAAAAGTTAATCTTTATCCGTAGGGAGAGATTACATATGAAATATCCATCTAAGGGAGAGAAGTAACAAAGGGAGAGAGTACATACTAAGGAAAAGATGACTCATTACTGTCAAAGGAAAAAGAGATTATCAAGTAGAGGAAAATTCAAGACAAAGCACATATCAAAATAGAGATAGAAGCTGCTACATCTATCCAGTAAAGGAATTAAAGATTGAAGAACCCACTCTGTAGGAAACAAATCTAAGTTATCTGAGCTTACCGAGAGTCATACATTTGTAATATTTACAATAGCAGAGATTGATAAAACTGTTATATTCAATATTTCATTAGTAATAATATAGTATGATAATGTAGTGTATTGCCATCAATGCCAAAGGGAGAGATTGATGACATATAACTGATTCAATGTTTAAAGATATTAAGTTGATCACCGAAATGCAGAAAGATAATGCAAGAAATTAAATTAGTTAATGGATTGTATTGTCATGGATGTCAACTTGATATAATCTAATCAGTTATAGTCAAAGTGTCAAAGACTTTAGAGAATTAGAGAGAGAAATATTATTCTTTTAGTAATGCATAAAAGAAAAGCATTCACTAAGTGACTTAAAACATCGATGGCTAGTGGAACCTGACAGACACTGATAACCAAAAGTTAAGTCACAGTGATGCCTGAGAAAATAGACCGATGAGCATTACCGAAGAGTATAATCACAAGAAACACTAATGAACAAAATCATAGTGTTAACTTAAAAGTAAAACTTTGCAGTGAAGCCTGAAGAATAGAAAACCCTGACGGACAGACAACACTGATAGAGAAGCCCAAGTTGAACTAAAGTGTTGATTGAAGATATCAAAGAGTTAAAACACCAAATTTAACTGGAGTTCAAAAATGAAAAAATATCTAGGTGGTGAAGCTAAAAATTGACTTAACTAGTTGTTGACATTGTTTTAATCGACAAGCTAAAGCCAGAGATAAGTAAAGGATTTAAAGCTGTTTTATCTAGTTGGAAAGAATATTTTTACAAGATAAAATAGAATTTATGGTTTAAATCAAGATTGGCTAACATTGTGGATCATTCCAAGAACAAGAAAATCAAGAAGGGAGAAATGGTGATATCATGTCTATAAAGAGACAACTTAATTCATTATAAATTAAGGGGAGTGAATGAAAAATAGGATGTTGAAGAGAAACTAATGAAGAACAACTTCATACAGTCCTAATCAACCAAGCTAAGGAAAAATCTAAAGATTTTTGGGGACACCGAGCAATAGAGCACAACATCACCAAGCAGAACTAAAAGTTGAGCAAAGGTATTGAAAATACATATTGATCAGAATGGTTTAATGAGCTTACAATAGATCTAAAAATATGCAAATATAAGTTGTATATATGTGAAAAAATCATTTACTATTTCATTTTAACCATTAATTCAAAAATTCTCTTAACCAAGTAGGATTTAAAGATCCTTTCTATATTGAGATACATCCCAAGGAGTATCAAAAATTTTGATCATGAAGATAGCATGAGATGTCAGATACCATTTGACAAACTACACTGGGTTTGGTTATAGAAGGTAGCATAGAGATGCTTGATATCAAGTGGCAAAATAATATTTTAAATCCTCTAACAAGGTCACACCTAATAATGTGTTTGTAACCTTTAACAGGGTTGGATCTTCACCGAGCTCACTTCAGAAGAGTGAAACTTTTGGGTTACCGGTCCCAAGTGGTTTTTCCCTTAACAGGGTTTCAACATTAAAAATCCATGTCTCAATGTATTTAGAGTCATTACTTTAGTGTTTTGCATTACACATAACTAATCTGGATTGATTGGTATACACTAAGCTATTTACTATTTTTCAGTAAATGAAAGACTATTATTCAGTAAACATAAGGAGTAAGGTTTAAAAGATAACTCTGAGCAGTAGTTATTTGATAATTATATTTGAAGGCATACATCTTGTAGGACTGAAGATAATTAGAGGATTAATGTTGTGGTACTAAGTTTTTGGTTTGATTAATTAGAATATTTTTGAGGCCACTAATTTACCCCCCCCCCNTTTCCCCCCCCCCCCCCCCCCCCTCTTAGTTATTTCTAAAAGGTTGGTGGCGGTGCTTTTATAAATTTTGTTGTGTTGATCTTATTGGGTCAAGAGTTCCTTGAAAATGTTGATAGATACCACATCTACATGGAAATTACGTCCCAGTTTGTTGTGTCTCTCCTCAACCTCAGAGGATAGAAGATGGATATGTTGATGCTGCTGAGGAAGGTTTTTAAAGAGAAATTCCTAGAGGATGATGTCGATGTTGCTATTTTTGTGGAATTAGGGGTGGGGATCCCTTGGCCAAGAGATATACCGATGTTTTCAGAGATGGGCTGAAATGTGGCCAGACAACCCTTCTGTTGATCCTCTATGATGAGAAACTAACGTGACACAGGAAATGGGTGCATATTGGGAGGGATTTTCAGTGGAAATTGTTTTTCCTTCATAAATTTGATGAGCCAAACTACACATGGCTTGAAGAATTCTTAGAGATTATCCTCTCTAGAAAATTATACTCAGATGAAAGGAAAGATGAAGACCCCTAGTTTACCCATTCCTATTACCCTGGTCTTTTGACAATGGACATGCAAAGTTTCACTTTTTTTGTTTTGCTTTTTTTTTACCTATAAGAAGTTGCCTAGTAGGTTTCTGTTTTTACTCTACAATATAATTTTCTGAAAAAAATAATAAAAAATCTCCAAGTTCGTTTGAATTTTCTAATTATGGGTACAAAAAATGATTTTTAGACTTCTTTGTGATTACAATATTTTAATAAGTTGCTTTATCTATGTATTAGACATTTAAGTATGCTTAAGCGATGGATTAGTACTTCTATTTTTAAATCTGAAGAGTGAGATTCTGAATTTTTAAAATTATTAAGTTTCTTTATTAGCCCAAAGACAAAGTAAGTTTCTATTTTTAACATTTAAAAGAGTTTTATTTTCATTTTTTTTAAGTTGCCTAGTATTATTGTTTTATATGCCAAATTTTCCAATGTGTCATATCGAAGTGTTATATTGTAATTTTGATTATAATATAGATAGAAATAAATAAATTCAATTCAATGTTAAATTATGAGTTAAAAATAACTCAAAGTATAATTAATTATTAAATATTTAATTTGATTAGAGATGTAACATTTTTAAAGACAGTGGCTGCCAACCATTGGATGCTCACAGATTGACGATGTAGAGAGAATTTTAGGCTAAAAGAGAAAAGAGACCCTATTTTTTGCAAACCTACTCTGGAAACAAGGCACATGTCATGAATTAACCTGCAACTAAGTATAATTAAAATCTAAATTGGACTACACTATAAAACTAAACATTTATTAAATGTAATAAATAATAAGATGAATTTGTAATATAAAATGATTAAGTGACACATGTCCTAGTGACTTCAGATGATAAGCCAAAATTTAATGGGACCCATGTTAATGCAGCACATGATAGTGACTACCAATGACCATTGGATGAGCACAGATCAACGACATGTGGTGTATTTTGGGGCCGAAAGGGAAAACAAACCTCATTTTTGCAAACCTATTCTAGAATAATAAAATCAAAATCAAAGAGTCACAAAAAAAATTCTCACTTACCTTTGCCTCAAATTAAATTGCAGCAATGCAGTCATGACTTGCCAATGCAGTATGCAATTGCACTCAATAGTCTAAAACTTCTCTATCGATCAAATAGAGATATTAGAATGTTTTTATACTAATCCATGTTTGGCGAATTCAGAAGGAGGTATTAGGTATCCAAATATTTGGCGAAGCCCGCATACTTACAACACGTCTTTTGTTATTTTTGAGATGATTATGGTTCGTCCAACACCTTCGTATGATTAATAAAGATCACAAAACTGTGTTAGTTTGAGACACACATCCGCAAAATGCTAGGCAAATTTCGGGCCGCCTATAAATATATATGTATAAAAATATTGGCGAATATAGGTTGTTGATTAGGAGTCACTTAGAAAGTATAGGTGAATTTTTTAAATTTATCGGGACCAAAAATTATATTCGATTGGCGATAATGTGTAAGAAATGGAGAAAATTAAATAAACTAATGGGTGATGGGCTCATGCATTGGAATCAATATTAATAAATATAGGGTGATAGGGTCAATCCAATATATGAAAAATATTCACCAATTCTAGGGTCGCCGAAATGCGACATTCACCAAATGCCAAATAATCACCACTAAAGCTTTCGCTATTCTTACATTGATGCCTAACATGATATAATAATAGACCTTAAAGAATATAGGTTGTCCTTCTAGATACCTAATCAGAAAAATACCTCCATTACAAACCTTTTCTTGGTACAAGTCATAGCTATGGACTACTACTTGAAGCATGTTTCCTATAATATACTCTTCTCTAACATTATTTTGAACAATCTTGTCTAAGACCATCCAATCTTGAATAAAATAAAAGTAATTTGAAAGGAAACTACATAGTACCTATGAGGGGAAATGGTGGCAAGTTGATTTAGTTTCAGGGAAGTCATTGTCAATAATGGTGTGAATAGAACATTTTAATCCTAAAAGTATATCTTTAAAAGTATATACATGTGTGACAAGGTAATATGACTAGAGATGGTCTTTTCCTATTTTCAATCTAGAAGAGAAATTTGATTGTTCAAGGAAACACTCTATGTAGGGGGGAAAACCACAAGGAAACAAATGGAAAGAAAATAAAAGAGTGGAAATAAAGAAAGGAGGAATGAAAGTGGTGTAAATACAAAAGTTTTGTACTAACCACTTGCCAATAATTATTAATGAAAAAGCCCCTACACATTTTCACACACAGAAATAATTGACAAATTTTGAAAATTTTGGCAAGGGTACTTGAAATTAGAGATGTTGCTATAAATGATATGCATGATAAAGAAGAACTGAAAGGTAAGTTTCCAAGAAACAATGATGTTGAATTATGAGAAATAAAAAGGACACATGGAAAGAGGTGTGACAAGGTCACCCATATCTCCTTCACAAAGAGATGATGATGCCATCACATACGAAGAAGGGAAGTTGGTACTTCAAAGGATGTGGAAAGTGGGAATAATCTACAAATGTGCTAAAAATGGAGATTGTTTCAAAATTTCACCCATTTTTTGATCTGTAAGCAAGAGAATTAATAGAAATTTGATTTTGACACAATTTTAAAAGATATAAGGATCTTTCAGTAGCTTAACACCATGACATGTAATAATGGGCAGAAACATATCTTGCAATTTCTAGGTGAATCAAATAACAAATCATCACACCCTTTGTAGTTTATTAGAAGAATTATTATTGTGTACAACAACATAAATGATTGGAAAAGACTAAATATTAAGTAAGAACCATTTATATCTGGTTCAACTTCAAGGAATAACAATATGAAGCTCTTCTTTGATAGATTGATTGTTGTTTGTGTCCATTTTCTCTTTTATTCTTGAAAGTTTGGTGAAGTCATCATATGATAAAATCAGTTCCCCTTTATCAAGATCTACCCCTACATTTGAGAGTCGGTCTACCATATGGTTGGCCTTCATGTAACAAAGGGCTACCACCTAATCATAAAATTTCTCAAGTAATTTCTAGATATCTTAGAAATTTTGTATTAGTCTCTAATTTGTGAGTTCTTTAGAATTGACGGTATTGATGATAACTTGTGAGTCTCCCTCTATGTGAAGCTTATCGATTTGGAAAAACAAAGCTAATTTTAAACATTTGTATAAAGCTAGAGACTCCACTATATTTTTTGTTTCTTCAAGAATTTTAGAGGCTAATGATGTGATAAACTGACCCATACTATTTATAATGACCGATTTCAAATTATTTTTTATTGTCATAAAAATAGGTTTTGAGGAACTTGAAACTCTTTCAACAAAAAGGGAACAATAAATTTTAACAATACACACAATCTAGATTTCAGAGGAAAATATTTCCTTGCAATAAAAAATCTACCCTTAAGATAAACACAGGAAAAGGTAGCCAAAAACTGGAAAAAAGATAGCAATAGACTAAACAAACTAAAATAGTAAAAAACGAAAATAGATAGGACAAGTTAATCCAACTCCTTAAGAACATCAAATGCCCCAAGCTACAAATGGGTCATATCCATTGGCACCTTCTTTAGTTCCCTAAGATCGAGGCAAATATTTTCATTCTTCCTTCTCAAGTTTCCCCTAGTCCTTTTATTGGGACTTGAGTGCTCCAAAAACTTATCTTGAGCTAGTAGAATGACATGTTTTTCTTGATGGGCCTTGTTGAGGTTATCCACTAATCTTTTCATCGAGTCGACGGTAAGCCTATTGTTGTTGTGCCTCTACGTCATCACCATTTGAAGGAAATCCTTTCCACTCTTCACATTATTCTCTATCTGTGCAATCCTTGCCTTGTTATCATTTTTCATTTCCTCCAGATCACCTAATGTCTTATTGAGACCTTAAATAATTGACAATTTCTCCTGCAGGGTCCATAAGTTCTACCCCAAATCAACACCAATGTCTGCAGTACCCCTGGTAGTGCCATATGTAGTGTTGCATGCAACCATATTTTCAAGGACCTCAAGTTTAGTTCCTATAGATCAAATTTTGATTTTAATGTCCTTGATTTCATTCCATAACCACTTGGAAAGAGAGAAAGAATCAATTTAATTTTTCCTTTCCATACCAAGAAAATCACAAAAATATTCTTGTTTGAGGCTTAAAGTGCCTGGAATTTGGTCTTAAATCTCATGAAGATTCTGCTTTCTCCTTTGTAGGAGTATCCACCTGGCAATAGGGGAAGGTTTAACCTCGGTCTCAACTTGAAAATCCTTGTTGTTATCTTCATCTAAAGAAATCATCATTCACATATGGATGTGTCGTGCTTAACCACTAGATACACCAGAACAGGGGAAGAAAGAATAGGGTCCTTATTTCAATAGGGTTTCAACACCTTATGCTTCTCCTTTACCTTCCCTGATGAGCACACTCTCAAGATTTATTTGAGAGTAGTTTTTAATTTAAAATTGATATCAAATTATTCTTTCTAATGTATTTACTTATATATAATTCCCTATTGGCATGACCATTGCACCTCCTTTTGGTAGAAATGCTAGTATTATACATAAAATCTATGTTATTATATTTCTTATCCATTTTACTTTTATTATTATATGTTATTTTTCCTATTTATCTTTGGCATGTCTCCATTCATTTATGTCTTATGAAATGTAAAATTGGTATAGTCTTATATAACCACTTTAAAAAAGAGAATTTCTAGAGAAACACAATACTTACCCTTCTTATTGAATCTTTGTCTTTTTCAGGCTCAATTTCATAAAAGAAACGGTAAAATTAGATAGTCAAATTAGATAGTCAATATAAACTATATAGATGGAGATCTAATGATCAATATAATTTTAGTAGTTAGAATTATATCAGATAATTATTGGAAAATTGACCCCTTTAATAAGTGCTCATATAATTATGAAAATCAATGACCCTCTATAATTAAGAATATTACTACACTTAATATCATGGGAAGCAAGATATCCAAAGCTTAATTTATCAATTACAGGTATTCTTTATAAATTTTTAGAAAAAATCATAAATTTTTAGAAAAAAATCATAAATTTTTAGAAAAAATCATAAATTTTTAGAAAAAAATCATAAATTTTTAGAAAAAAACATAAATTTTTAGAAAAAATCATAATTTTTACATTTTACTTACATGGATGATAGCCTTGATAGTTCCCCTTGTAATTTTATCTCTTCGCCATAGTCAAAGTGCATGAGGGAAATAAAGTTTTGGCAAAAATTAGAATGAAAATTGTCACAGTTGTCATGCAATCTGTCCAAATCATGCCCCATCATAAGGAGATAATATAATTTATTTAGGGTACCTTTCATGGAAGAAGAAACCCCAAAATATCTGTACGAAGTGAATGAGAATTCCCTAACTAAATTTAACTATCATTATTTAATGAGGGTAGACATTCCCAATATTTTGATAACGTGATCTCAAAGTATTGATCTAATAATAGTGAATGACCCCTTTCAATCCACTTTGTTTATTTTGTGTATCTCCATAATAGATCGAACCACTGACCCAAATTTCAATTATAGTCTAAAGCAATTTCAAACATGTAGTAATTCTACAACAAATCTAAACATCCTTGGCTTCTTCAATGTTCATGTACCCCTTAATAACAATAAAAGGGATCTCATGCTAGAAGAGTTTAGTATTTATTATGGAAAGGAAGTTTGTGCCCTATGACTTAAGGATAAAGGATTTGGATGGTTTATGGGTCAATGAAATTAATGTGTGTGCATGCCTACAATTTAGTTATAATTGGTGCTAGATAGTTCTTGATTGGTCAAATAGTTTTGTAGTAGAGGTCTTATCAATCATTGTCATTACCTAGACATGTAAATTTGTTGGGTAGTGTTTGTCAGATATCAATTTTTTATGTATAATTGGTAAGCATTAGTTCTTAGTTTTTTAAGTATTTTTGTTATAATGGATTAATCAATGGTAAATGGGTGGACAAAGAATCATAAAGACATTAATTACATGACTTCACAATTTTGAAGTAGTATACTTACATTTTGAAGCTAGGTTATATAATATGTGTTTGTGTGGTCCAACTTCATTAATGTGTTGGGAAGAGTGTAACTTATAGAAACTTTTGTAAGTCATTTTTTAGGAGTGTAAAATGTTACTTTGGAGGTGATTAGGTCATTTTTGAGACCTTAGACTAAATAATTAGGATAAATAGACTTGTGGAGTGAGTTAAAAGATGGTTCTGAGTTCTTTTGGGGGAGATTTTGGTGGCTGGTTTTTGAGGGGACCAAAGGAGTAGAGTAGTGGTAGGTTACAAATAATTTGAGCTCTTATGTATTCTAAATGATGGAAGGCCTCCTCTAGGGTCCATGAATCTTATAATTCTTTATGGTGATGTTTTGACAATGTCTAGTTGGTTGTTTGGAAATTAATCCTAAACCTAATTTCCCTTTTTTGAACTCTTGAGCTAAAGATAGTTTAGATTCAATTTGGAATCCCTTAACAACAAGGATAGGTTTTATGATTGTTTATTGTATTTTTTGATTCATTTTGGGGTTTTAAGTGATCCTTTTGGTGTCAAAGGTTGGATAAAATCTCTAATGATTCCATGATGCCATACAATTTGTTGCAGATATTTCCCTTTTAATTTTACTTATTTATAGGTGCTAGTTTGACTATTTCCTTTCCAAAATGACATTATCACTATATGTAAAGAGTCTCTATCTACCTCTTGAGAGGTTGTAGGTAGGAAAGTAGCTTGAAAAGTTTGTGTGAAGAGGGGAAAGAAACACACACAAAAGAAGAGTGCATTATAGAGATTCGTAAACTCAACTATTGAGATTGTAGTGCATATTATTTATACTCTTGTGCTATCTTGTTCAATCCTAAAACCCTTAGTAGATAGGGTAAATATATACTAGGGAAATAATTCCTTGACAATATAGGTAAGTTTCTAACTATTCTATTTTAGAGACTAGATCTTGATTACAAGGGATGTATGCATCTAATGAAAGAAATACAAAATTGAAAAACAAGAAAATTTTCTATTGATTCAAGAAATTACAAGAGCTTCTTTATGAAATTATCAAGGATAAAACTAGATTGATTATTAATTAATTATATTTTCCTCAATATATAGAGGTCTTAGATATATCTAAGTTCATCATACAAATCTTGCTTTATTATCTTTAAAGCAAAAAGCTAAATCTTATAAAAACTAATATTAAAAGTAAAAAATTAAAGCATAAAACAATGAAAGTGGGACAAATTACTAAATATTTCAACAATCTCTCACTTAATTTCAACCATTAACTACTTTAACATAGAAACAAAAATATATCATCTTATCTTCTCAATAAAAGTTAAGCTAACTTTCGTTTCTTCTTTGGAAGCTTCTCTCCATTTTGTGGAACTCTCCTTTCCAACTGTGTTTTACGTGGCTATTACTCGTTCAGGTTTCAACAAAATACTATGGCTTTTTCTATGACTAAGATATAACTTCATCACAAAAATTCATAATGGTGTCATTGACTAAATTTTGTGGTAGTTATAAGATCCATAATCTTTTTCATACTAATCAACTTTTTTTTATTTTTGATACCTTTTCTTTTCCTCCTACAACCTGATAAATGAAGGGCTTCATCTTTTTTAAGGTGTTTTTAAATTTGGAAAATTATGCCAGATCTTCCTTTTTGTTTTATATTCAGGGGCAATTTCACTATATCACCTACATAATCTTCATTGTGCTTCCTTTGATAATGGTTGTAAATAAAGTCTTTGACCTATTCTTTTAGGAATATTCAATCTCCTCGCTTGAAGGTCAACTTCACCTCTTTTGAGGTGGCATCTATACTTTTCCCAATAAACATGGGCAATTTCCCATTTGCAAATCTAGAAGATTTTCTTTAGTGCTCCTAAAAATTCTCAAATCGATTGAACTTTTTCAACTATTTGAAATTTATTCAAGTTCTCATATGATTTTCTCTCTCAATTGTTTAATCTTTTATCCGTATTGTGATTTTTTTAATTATAATCTTTCATCTAATCTCACCTTGAAGGTATATTGCTTCTTATTTAGTAATTTAATTGTACCCATTAACAAATCTGTGATAGCTATTTTTCATAAATTAGTATAATTTGATGTATCTCAGAGTTTAAATTTTATGATGGGAGAAATGGAATATAGAGTACTAAAATAAACAAGGGATTTGTGTCTAGGGCTCTCAAGGTTGAAATTTAGAAAATAAAAAAATGATAATAATAAACAACCACTAAGAGGTTAAATTAGTTGTGCTACCCTAAAACACTTTTAATATACACTGATATCATATCCCCTTCTACTACCTTTGTAAATACAACATAGCATGCCACGAGCTATCTTAGGGTTTGCTTTGAGAAATAATAGTATTGACATGGTAGTGGAAACTAGTAATAATAGTATTGTTACTAAATGCAATATTGGTAAGTGATCAAAGACAAACTAATGAATTAGGAATTATTAGGGTAAGTTGAATATTACATACCCTTCCTATTGACTATTTGACTTCTTCCCTCAATTTAATAAAAGAAATGGTGGAGGTAGACAGTCAATATACACTAAAAATTTCAATTAGATAGTCCATATACACTATACATATGGAGATATGGTGATCAATATAATTTTAATAGTTTTTGATATAAGTAGCAACAAGAGGGTGCTAACCTGAGGTACAATAGGAAGCTGACTAGGATAGACTTAACAACATATTAAATCAGCCTTGAAAGCAGCATTAAGAAAAGTATTAATCATCTACCTCTATCAAAAACAAAAATAAAAAAGCTAAACCAAACTAAGCATAAAGTATCAGAACCCCACATACAGATAGTATCAAGGTCCAACAACCAAAAAATTAAGCCATGCCACGCAGGGCCATTAACCAAAATTAAATTCTTCAGCTTAAAACTATAATTAAAAAAAACTAGCCTAGCTATAGGGCTTGGGGGTAGTAATGCAACAACACCCATTACCTCCCCGCACCATCAATAGGTTGCTTTGTCATCCCATAAATGGTTGGAAACTAGCAGGTCCGCCCACTCCTCGTTCATAAACATGAAGAGTTCTGTAACGCCCCGCCAGGGAACCCAAGAGAGATTAACATAGAACATGTCACTATGTGTGCTGAATAATTTTTTTTTTTAAGTTAACGTAAAGAAACATACAATCATGTGAAAGTGTTTACCATTTATACACATGTCTTACACTCACATAGATTACACAACTCAAGGGTCCCATGATGTTGAATCACTTAAAGAAAAATACAACTAACAATATAACAAAAGATTCCATCTGATTAAACATAACACGTACAAATTACATAACCATAATTACAAACCTCATGGATAACCATGAAACCACCATAACTCACATCCACTGCACATGTCACAGGGTATGTAGTAATCACACTAAACTACTTACTATTACAATGTCCAGATTAGGTATCACAAGCAATACACTAATACAAGATTACAATAAAGAAATTACATAATAAATGATGAAGGAACATAAAGAGCTCATCCACAAAGAACCATCAAGCACTTGGTACAAGGACGTCAAATCTCAATGGATAAAGAATCACTACCACCCGTTCGTGTGGAACCACAAAGGTCCACCCCACCGTGCTGAGGAGATAACAACAGATCCCAATCGGATATCCAAAACTAACAAGGTATAACCACTAAGCAAGGGATCCTGATAGCTCTCTAATCCGGTGTACTAAACATCATGATAGGTAAGACTCACTAATCCAGAGGTAAATGACAACGTAGGAAATCTAGCATGTGTAAAGGAAGGTGTCATCATGTACATTTACCCTTATGTTCAGCCTAGATAATCACAATAGATTTTATCACCTAAGTGACCATACACGGAGTTAATGTCCTCTCATATTGACAAGGCCGACTAACTATGTCAAATACCTCACAGGGAAACTAACATCTTCTCCAAAACCATCTTAGCCTATACTAGCACTCAAGCATGGGTGAGGGCACATCTTATTAATTCATTTTAATGTCTCAAATATGTCTTTAGTTATCACTTATTAAGAAACTCCACAATAAGCAATCTAGTAGTCTCTTACCGACATGAAACTTATTGCAAGCCACCTCCTACTACGTATCTAGGTAACCTACCCTAGGCTTAGAGATCCTAATAGATCAAGCATAGGTCACAACCCTAGTGTACCCCAAATCGGTATCCCATACAACAGGACCGGTCACATAGGTACACTAGCTAATAACATAATAAAAAAGGTCATCATGGTCAGTTTAGGGTAATAGCAAAGAGCACACACGTCATAAAGTAACAGAAAAGATAAACACTCCCCCCAACCTCTGTATAAATCCTAGGTCATCTAATGTCCCAGAGATTACACATATACAAGCACAAGAGATCCATAAGATTCATAGAAATGAAAATGTCCTAAAGGACTAAAAAATGAACATAAATGAATAACACTTACACCTAATTAAATCACCCATAAGAAAACAATAACCCACTTATCCATCTACATTTATGACTTAATCTAAGTAATTAATGTCATTGAAATTAAATCCATTCGAGATTACCCCTAGCATCCTAAATGATCTAATTTAAAATAACCATTAAATTAACTTGATTACACCTAATACCCAATCACTTTAGAATTAACAAATTAAAAAGAACTAATATTGAGTAATTTAGTCAATATAACTTATTAATTGATAATTAATAATTAGTTTGTATTAACCTATAGATTTAAAATAATATTTAATATGTTAATTAAAAATCATTACATAAGCATGCTAATTAGCACTACAATCTAACATACTAATCAACCTTACTAATTAACATATTAATTAAAACTAACAAAAAAATAATTTAAATAAACTAAATTAAATCTAAACTAAACTAAATCTTTAATAATTTAAAATTACTAATAATTAACATTTTAAATAAAATAAAATAAATTAAATTACATTAAATAATAATAAAAAAAGTTTATATATATATATATATAAAACCGAACAACACAATATATATGGTGGGGTCGTGGACCCCATGTACCCCTCTCCCCATCCCCACGCGGGGTACAGTGCTGGCTGACCAGGTCTACCTCTGGCACACTGGCCTGCCTCACGACAGTGCTGGCTACTATGGGCCCGGCGCCCAGTGCGAAGGGTGGGTGGAGCCCACGCTCCCCACCGCTCCCACTCAAAGTTTTTTTTTAAAAACTTTATTATTTTTTTTATTAAAAACAATAACTATGTCAAGCGCTAAGCGCTTAATAACTGTTTAATTTTTATTTTTATTTTAAATTTTATTTATAACTATAATAAATTTTTTTTAAATGAAACAATGACTTGCATTCCAAAAAGGATTATTATTTTTTTTAAAATTTAAAAAACCAAAATTACGGAAAAGGTAAAAGAAAAGGTAAATGTTTATTTTGATATTTTTTTTGTCCTTTACCAATTCTCTTTTCTACGTTGCTGTGTAAAAAATTTCCTTTGATTTAATATGTTTTTTCACCAGTCTATATTAAAATAGAGAGAGTGAATTTTTTCATTGATTTAATTTTTCCAAAGCCACTATAGGAACAAATATTTAACTTTTCCTCTATAGTCAGGACTATAGTCCAGAGTTTAATTTTTTTGATTTCTAGGAGATTAATGAAAGATCTATTCACAAAATTTCGACATCATAAGGGTACTATGCTAGGAAATATTTTAACATGAAAATAATAGATCTAAGCTTTCATAAATACCTGAGAACATCAAAAACATAATAAATCATAAATTAAATTTCTTCTATAGTATAACTATATCAAGAGTTTAATTTTTCATTTTCTACAAGATCTAGAGGGAATTTATTCCTAAAATTTCGACAACATAACCCTACGATGCTAAGAATATAGAAAATGAAAGAAGTATAGATCTAGGGTTTATCGAAACACCCAAAAACATATAAACAACCATAAGCCATTAAAAATCCAAATAAAACCTCAGATCTACGAAATTGAATCCATATAAGGCAAATGAAACCTACCTTTAATCCAATGCACAAAACAGAAGAATGTAGCTTGGAGGATGAAAGTAGATCAGAAACCCTCAAACCCAATTCAACCACATATCTAGTACAATGTAGATCCAAACACACACACACACAAGCAATATAAAATTCTTAAAATTTCGAAGCAACCAAGATCCACAACAATCCATAATTCTTCAAAAACCCAAAATCACCAAGAGCTCTCTAATTTTTAAAAAACATGTTATGAGAGAATGAATGACAAATTACCCCTAAAGAGATTCAAATTCCCCAAAACATGCAAAGGTGAATGACAACTCCCAAGTCAATCCCTAATTTAACTCAACTTGAAAATTGAAAGTAAATCCAAATTAATTAAATAAAGGGTGATACCACAATAGTGCGTTACAATTTTTTGCCTAAATAGACATTGAACTCTACATTTTGAGAAAAACTTTCACATTCAGATGCATATTGTCATTAAACTATTTGAAATTGGAAGACAAAGTAAACTAGAGTCTTTTAGAATTTTCTGTCTAGATTCTAAATATATTTTTTATTTATTTATTTTTGAATTGATTTTATTGGTTTTTTTTTCTCCCACTAAAACTGCTATGTTACTGAAAATGTCTTTTTCACAAAGGTACAATGACTTCGTACAACATAACTTTTTTCTAAAATAGATATCAATGTGATTCTTTTGAATTTGGTTTTGTAACATCCATACGTAGGGCATGCAATTGGTTTGATGACATTATCATGATTATTGCATATTTTATGAATGTTTTAAGTAGAGTCAACTGTAATTTTGACATACCTTGACTGTGTAACTGATAACTTGTGTATTTATCGAAATTCTTTTTTTTTTTTTATAGAAAGAAGACTCGAAACTAGAGGGCACTGTTATTTTTCAAATTTATTTTCTATTTTCTACTATTTTTCATTGAACGTCAAACCTGGAAGTTTATATTTGATAAAAAACCTACATCTGATGCACGTCAAAAAACATAGACCTAATTAAATCAAAATTTGTCAAATATATATTCGTTAGAAATCTCGTTCAGAGTACTTGTGCGATGCAAAAGGAGGTGTCCCTATTCTTTCATTTGAGCCCCGAGCTTGAGCCCCAAAGCCATGAAAACTATAGATTGTTGTGGGCCTTTGCAGATGGCATCAGTTTTAGGGGTTTCAATAGAAACTACTTTCGATAGAAAGTAGTTTCAATTGAAACTAATTAGTTTCGATCGAAACTACTTTCTATCAAATGTAGTTTCTCTTACCCAAATTTTCCATTCTGTGCAAATTGGCCTAGTCTGCCCTGTCTGGCAATTCTCTGTCATGGTTCCCAGGTCTTGGCTCTGCTTAAACCCTTAAACCCTAAGTCTTTCATGTTTGAACGAGGT
>MU227302.1:1500925-1518698 GCA_018584345.1 Thuja plicata
ATATATATATATATATATATATACAAATTTACAAACAATATATATAAAAAAACATTAAAATGCATATATACAAACAATATATATTATAAAACAATAAAATATGCAAATTAGAAATGTGAAAAATCTGATAATTGATGTTTGATAAAATGGAAGCCACTGTTCTCTGTCAGTTTCAACCCAGCCAAAACAGTCAAAATGACTATTTCGGTGGGTTTTATTCCGCCAAAATAAACCTAATTACTTTCGATCGAAAGTAACCAAGTTACTTTCAATCGAAAGTAACTTCCGATCGAAAGTACCCATTTTAGGTACTTTCGATCGGAAGTTACTCACTTGTGATCAAAAGTTTCTAGTTGTTCCGAATGAAAGTATCAAACATTTTTTAGTGGGCCACGTTTTTCGGGGTGAATTCCTTCCTCCCGAAAAGTGTAACCCACTATTGTGGTATTACCCTAAAATATCCTTAATTGCCACAGCTCAACTTTGACTCCTAATTACAAGTTGAGATATTTCCGTTTGAAAATACTTTTCCAACACAATTATGCACATGTAATTAATAAAATATTTAATTAAATAGATTAAAAATTTATGTCACAATAATGCATGTAACCAAATATTTAATTATTTAATTAATCATATAAGCACATGCAATATAGTTTTCAATTAAATATTTAATTAAATCAGAATATCCAAATATTTCAATTTAATTAATTATTTAAAATAAACTTAGGATATAATTAAATCATTAATTCAACTATAATCCATTAATTCATTAAACATGGAAAATCACTCAATAATCTAAAAATCAACTGAAAACATAAACAAGCAAAACACACACAAACTCAAGAGAGAGGGTATTCGAATTTTGTCAACCTAGACAAATCCGAATAAAGTAGTCATATTGAAGCTCATCCAACATTAGGACGATTAGGCTTAGGTTAGGGTTTTGGATCTGTATGTTACCTCACCTCTTTACCATTGAGATGAATATTTATGGGCACGCTCACTCCTACCAATTCAGGGAAGACGATGCCCTGTACTTGAAATCCTGTCATCAAAGAACACACATGTACATACATAGTATAATATCGCAATCAATGATAGGGATCAGTTGAATGTGTGGATCTCACCGAAGCAAGTAACTATGTCTCTGTCCTCTACCACAACAACACATCAACAAGTACATTCACATATAAGACAACAATACACATGCGAGTATGGGGTAAGTATATCATAATCTAAAATTAACATACAATAATCAACATGATCACATCATCACATCTATCTATGCATAAAGTAAAATCATAACATCATAATCAAGTATCATCATCAAATGAAATAATATCAGCTCACATGAAATGTGGCCTAAAAGAATTCGACCAAACAACTGAAACCAATGCCTAAAGAGTACAGAATCACAAACTAAAAAGCAAAACATGAGTGGGTATTACAAGTTCACAGTTTCCTTCAACAGACTCCTTCCCGGCAGAGGCCTTCTCGTTCAGCAAACAAAGGGTGCTAGATGAGACATGCATGACCTTGAGGGCAAATTTGCTGGCATTTGCCAGCCTCTTGTTAGTATTGACAAGGTCCTAGCTCAACTTAGCCACCATGTTTTTCATATTAACAATCTGGTACTTGATTTTCCCAACCAGGCCATTTCCCGCAATATTGTGGGTAGCATCCGTTCCCTCCTCATGGTCAGAATTGTTCTGGTTCTCTTCCCAGTTGGAAGATCCCACCCAGACATCTTCCTTATCAAATAATTCTTTGATAGCTCTTTTCCCTCCTTGACAAGCCAAAAGGACCGGCGGGCATTGGTAGGCTAGGGGTCGGTACTCTGAGGGCATAATTCTGTCACATAATTGGTGGAAAATCGAGTCCCTGAATAAGTGTCCATATAAAAGAATACAATCAATAACCATCTACCATGAATGAATAAAAGAATACAGTCAATAACCATCTACGATGAATAATCTTACTGCGCAGAATATCATGGAAAGCAGGAGATTCGGAGATTAATCTATCAATTACAGGGATTCGCTCCAAACAAATTTTGAAAAAAGTCAACAATTCATCAGTTATGTCTGACATCAGAACAACCAAATTACGCGAGCACTTTTTACTTACAAACTTGATAGCCTTGACATTTCAGCGTGTAATTTTCTTCTCGTCGCCATCGTCAAAGCGCGTGAATCGGCATGAAAATTGCCGCAATCGCCATTAATCAAAAGGTGATAGTCCAATTTAGTAAGGGTGTGGGGCACCGAAAAAATGAGGACGCCCTCACTAAATTGAACTATCACTATTTTCACGACGGCAGAAATTCCCTCGGTATTCATGGGGTGCTCTCCCAGCATTCATTCATCCACTCTGTTTCGTTTGTGTATCTCCAGATCAGATCGAACCACTTACCCAGATTTCAGTGTTAGTCTGAGGCGATTTCAAACACTTAGTAATTCCCAAGCAAATCTGAACTTTCTTGGCTTCTTCCATATTTCTTTCTTTTTAGGCCCCGTTTGTTTCACGGAATTGGGAGTGACACTTTCCGTTTTTGGGAGTGACACTTCTCGTTTTTGCAAATCCGCTGTTTGTTTATCTAAATTGCAATTCCGGATTCGTCAAGCAAAACCGGGTTTAGACACCAAAATGAGTGGCATCATCTTCCCACTAAATAGGTGGAATTAGAAATCATACCCTGGTTTTGCGATAATAAGGTTTTGAGTCAAATTCCAATTCCCCAAGATGCAAAACCGGGATTTCAAAACCTGATTTTGTGATAATAAGGTTTTGACTCAATTCCAATTCCGCGAAACAAACGGGGTTAGGTATTCCACACTTGCTCTCATGCTTGAAAAGTTGAGTATTTATTGAGGCCAGAAGTCCATGCCCCGTGGTTTAGGGATAAAGGAGTCGGATGTTTTATTGGTTAATTAGCTAGATGTATTGGTGGTTAGGTAGATGTATTGGTGGTTAGATAGATGCTATTGTTGACATATTGTACAGTTTTGATGTATTGGTTGTTGGCTAGATGTGTTAAAGGGATAAAGGAGTGGGATGTTTTATGGGTTAATTAGCTAGATGTATCGGTGGTTAGCTATATGTTATTGTTGACATCTTGTATGGTTTTGATGTATTAGTGGTTAGTTAGATGTGTCAAAAGGGATAAAGGAGTGGGATGTTTTATGGGTTAATTAGCTAGATGTATTGGTGTTTAGCTAGATAATATTGTTGACATCTTGTATGGTTTTGATGTATTATTGGTAGCTAGATGTGTCAAAGGGATAAAGGACTGGGTTGTTTTATGGGTTAATTAGCTAGATATATTGGTGGTTAGTTAGATGTATTTGTGGTTAGTGATGTTGTTGGTGATATATTGTATGGTTTTGATGTATTGATGGTTAGCTAGCTATGTTAAATTTTCTTCATGGTGGTTGAAAGTAGTTGTGGGATTGGCTTTATCTTGTTAACATTTGTCATTAGATATCTAGAAATACCCTCATTGTCCTAATAGAGAGAAGAATGTACGATATAAATTATGACTCTTGTTAATTGGCTTGAACTAATTGTGTCTTCATCATGTGTCTTGTATTATTATTTTATTTAACTTTTTTCTTTGGGATTAATTTTTATGTGTGCATTAAGTATATGGAATATTTTGGAAAACTCAAACGCATTATCATAACAAAATCTTGTTAAATTTGATATAGAAAGGATACCAATCATTTTAGAAATATAAGGTCTATGATGTTACTAGGATTAGTGACATTTCTCACCAAGAGAAGAAAAGAACCTATTGCACAAAGAAAATAACACAAACTTGGAACCACTTAACATCAGTCACCATCCAGACAGAGTCACTTCAATAATGATTCTTAGTCCTATAGGTTGAGGTTAGGTAAATATTTTCTATAGTTGCAAATAATTTGATTGTATTTTTTCACATGATAGGATGAAACTTACGTAAATAATGTTAATCTACTCTATTGAAAACACAAACAACACTAACAAGTATTATTAAAATACAATAAAAAATAAAATGATTTCACCAAATTAACCCTTATTATATGAAAGAGAGGTTTACTAATGTGGGTGCTTATAAATTATTAATAGAAAATTGTATTAAAATGACTTGGGTTGATGACAATTTATAGAAACTTGAAGGGTGAAGATCAATTTGTAAGATAAAAGACTTAGAATGTTTGAGATCTCTCAAGAATGGAGAGGTTGGTAAGTGGCCACAAGAGATTGGATGAGGATGATAGATTCAAGATAATAGTAAAATCAAGTGGTAATATTTTGCATGGGAGTTAGTAAAGGGATGAGATTTGATAGGTACTATCAAGTAGCCTAATACAATCTCCAAAAAGGAGACTTTTTTATGATACATATATCTTTGGAGAAAAGGATAATTTAAAAATGGTAAAGAGGTGGATTGCCCCTTCCCCAAAGTTAAATATACAAATAAAATGGAGGAGTATAAGTTTGACCCATCTTTTTACAGGACAAGTGAATCTTCTCGGAGTTTGTGATGGGCAAATCCACTCTTAATGATTGATTATCCCATGATTGATTAGTGAGTAAGGGGAGATTTGAGGTATATGATGGAGAATGGCTAAAAAGGAAAATGAAATTAATAAATATAACTATTTATTTAATTTGTTGTGGGAAGTAGACATTGGGCTAGGTAAATATTTTTTTTTGAAGGATCAGACCTTAAGGAAAATGGAAAATTAATTTTGAAGCAAGAATAAGATAGTGAGATTGTTAAGGATTGAATAATTAGGACGTCTAAATATACAATAGTAAAATAGAAAAAAATAAAATAAAACATATTAATAAATATGAATGATGAATTGTAAGAGTTTATAAAACTTATTAATAATTTACATTTTGTAAGCAATCAAGTACCTAAGAAATTTATTATGTTACTTTTGTTTTGGTAAATTATAGAAATGAAGTCCACTCCCATGTATAAAAGTAATCATCATACTCCACATCAATCCTCAAACAAAGGTACTCTAAACTTCTTAACCAAAGTAGGAAAAAAATGGAATGTTTCGATTGGAAGATGGGTGAAACATAGATTTATGTATGATAATTTTTGAAAAGAATCTTCGACATCTAAAGTCTATTTTTCATATTCCATCAACTACTTCCAATGGAAATAACCAACCTTTTACAAAGTCTTTGTAGGGAGGCCATTAGAGAGCTTCATCTCCACACAAATTGGTGGACATGTGGAGCTTTGATAATTGATTGTTTGATTTGAGGTCCAAGGGTACCTTTCATAGGCTATAGGAATTCTAGTTCCCAAAATTACAAACAAAGATAAGGAAAATGCACCAAGCACAAAGTTGATGAGAAATTTTTATTTTGTAAATCAAAAGAGGAGATGGATCCAATATATTCTTTAAATTTAGCCTAATACTAGAGTGGTGATTGTGTGGAAGCAGTTGTAGAGGCAGGGATGCAAGAACAAAATCAACAATCTAACATATTCTTTATGTCTAGCCTACCACCAAAGAAAGATAGTAAAAGCGTTCAACATGGGGCAGGAACACTAGGTTCCGTTGCAAGTAGAAAAACATCGCTTGTACCCTGAAGAATTTTACCCATGCGCATCACACTAAGTGAAGAAGCATCATATTTTGAATATTTTAAATCCTCTTTAAGGCTAAATTTAGTTGCAATTCTATGCTAATTCTTTTATGGGACATGCATGTTTTTCAAGATATTTCCTTAATATTACATAAACTTTAACTTTGAAATAATTATATCAATAAAAATGTAGTCACCACTATGACATTTTTTAATTAGTAAACTATGATCTTAGCAAATGGCTCTATAAAATAATGTGATAAAAATTACATAAATTTAATTAATTTTTATAAAAATAAATTATAGATAAAAACTCTAATCGTTTAGTCTGTTGTCATACTATATTTTATGTAGTTTCCATCACATGGTTGTTTAAATGATTTAAAAAGTGGAAGAAATATAAATTGATATTAATTATTGTGAATGATGAAGATTTAAATTAAAATAAAATGGAACATTGCAATGTAAGTACCAAATTGACACTTACACTTGTTTGAAAAGGCCTAAATCTATGCATAAAGTAAAATGATGAACACTAATATCATAGAAAAGACCTTTTATTTCTCCATTGTTTACTTGTTATTTTATTGAATGCTTCAAATATAGGTTGTTCTTAGAGTTTTATCATAACCATCATAGTATAATGATGGAGTAATGATTTATACTTAATAAATGATGAGCTTGATACATGATACTGGTTGCTTGATAGTGATTGTGTTCTTAATAATGATTGTGATTTTGGTAATAATATGCTCTTGGTAATAATGTGATCACTTGATAATGGTTTTAGATAATGAAGCTCGTGATAATGATGTAGGAATAAATGAATGACCAAAGGCTTTTATTTATATGTTTCCCTTAACATTCAATAATTAATGGAGATTAATTATTAAAATCAATGAATGAAAAAATTTGAGAAAGGATAGGACCTAAAATTAGCACAATTGTATGGATTGATGAGGTGAAATAAATATCGATGATCAATTCCATTGGTAATGGTTGAAGAAATAATTAAATTTGAATTTCACATATTTGTGTAGCCTCATATAAACTATAATCCATTTGGTAAACTTTTTAATGTGATTAGTGATGCTGTTGTGACACACCCTCTGCTACCATGTGGTCAAGGGAAGGCTGGACCTCGGGACCTTGTGCCCACCACATGAAACTCTTGTCAATCAAGTTATGCCCCCAACTTGAAATAATTTAATTATAATGGACCAAAAATATGAATTAATTAAATAATAGAATAGGGTATGTGCAAGATCATGGTGGGCCAAAGTAGGTCCTTAAGTGACAATAAAATTTTAGAAAAATAGAGTTAAGTATCTTGACATAAAAAAATCAATAGATAATCAACTTTATATAAAAATATGTAATAATAGAATTTCTAGAAAATTGAATGTAGTTTCTAAGGTACTAGTTTTTTGAAAAAAAAATTAATCTTTTTGGTGAAAATTTAAAATTTCAATGTAGTGATACAAAATTTTAGCAAAAAGATAAGAAGTGGGTGTATGTCTGACCACCCTAACCACAATAAAAATTTACATTTTTTAATGGGATTCTAGATATAGTAGAAGACTCATGAATGGATGTGACACATATCTTTTGTAATGTTTTTTTAAATTAAATCATTAATTCTGATTTTTTACTACTTTGTTAGAATAAAAAAACTTGTGCATTTGGCCACCATAACATGGGAAAAACTTTATAAAATTTATTTTTTTTACTTATAGTTTGCGAAGCATAATATGTGCCACATGTTTTAGATTTAAAAAAATGTTATACCATTTAAAATTTATAGATGTTTTGCAATTATCCTATCAAATGAATAATAATAATTTATTAAACTCAAAACTAGACAAAATTTATATTGGTGGAAAGTTGAGAATATCCTTAACAAAAGCCTTTTTGTTTCATCTCTTTCTAGCTATTCCTCTTTATCTCTATATTAATTGATACCTCTCTCTCTCTCTCTCTCTCTCTCTCTCTATATATATATATTATGCCTCTCCCTCTTCATCTCCATATCTATCTTCTTCTATATCTCTATCTCCTTACCCATCCCTTTCTCTCCCCCACTCTTTCCCTTCCTCTTTATATCTCCATCTCTCCTTTTCTCTCCCTACTTTAAAGACCTAGACATGAGAACAATATTTTTTTTTATAGAAAATATGCATGTATAAGAGTACCAAAACAAATTTAAAATAACATTTGAAGATTGTTACCCAAAATTGTAAGATACAGAAGAATAACCACAAATAGGAAAAGATTGCATTTTTAGGGGTCCAATTAAAACTATCTTTCAGTTATTGTTGATTAACATTTAATTATTGCATTCATTATCAGATTTCATTATTATTCTCTAAGTATTGATCACATTTCAAAATTTCAAAATTATAACTGATCATTACATTGTGCATTCAAAATGAATGTAGTATACAAGTGTCCTTTCATATTTTATATTTCATGACAATCAAAGAGTACATTTCCAGAATAGAAATCATGATAGAAGTATGGAGTAGGGGTCCATTGCATTGCCTTATTGTTTGTATGTTGTCAACTGGTTTTTTGTCAGGTCTTAGGTCTCCAACTCTAGGTCTGCATCTTCACAAAGTCTTTAGGGTTTTTCACCTGCATCATGAGAGGTAATGGGGTTAGATCAAGCTGGATCTAAGCAATGCATGAAACACAAATAACATACAACTACAATCAATTATTTCAATGTTGCATATCTATTTGGTAAATTCAATATAACAAGGAAATGTGCATCCACACTTAATGAAAGATAGTATTAAAGGGACTTATTTTTAAACATGAAACCTTTTACTATTAATTATTATTCTGATGTATGTTGTTCTTATTTTTCAAGAACAGGTATCTTAATGAGAGGGACTTAGTGTTTCTATCTGAGAAATCTTTTTAATGACATCAACCTATTAGTTTAACAAACACAAACAAACCAACCAACATTCATAAATGACTGTCATTCATACATGACACTCACACACAAACATTAATTGGATCATTTTGTTTGCTGACCTAATAGGTTGATTGGTGATATGTATGCAATAGGTGAACAAGTAACTAAATGTATATAACAAAATAAATACAGTGAGAGTCACGAGCCCATGCTTAAACTTCACATAAGGAATTACATACAAGAAGGTTGTGTGCATTAGAAAAGGTTACAATTCATGCAGATACAAAAGAAGAAGATGCAATGCATAAAGGAAGATACAATGATGTTGCAGGAGACACATGGCCAATAAAGGGTCCTAAAAAGATATATGCAAAAGTGGAGAAGAAATTGTTTACTATCATCATGAAGGATGAATTTGAAGTGATGCTATTAGAGTAAGTACGCAAATGCAAAAAAGGCATATGAATTGGAGTCAATTGGAGTCATATGGAAAATGCCTGCTTAAACAATCAATCATGTTATCATCAGTCTCATATTATGAAGTGTTGTTGTTATATAACAATATGGTTTGCAAAAGAATGAAGATGCATAATAGAATTGATAATTTGCATATGAGCTACAAATGAAAACATTGATATTCATTTATGCATATGTTCATGTGAATGGAGCAAAATAGGGTATATTCATGTTATGGCCTTGAATCAACTAAAGGGTCATTGATGCTGTCATATTTTGTTTCTTCAGAAAAGGATGTCAAGTACATTATCCATATGCTTGATGTTAATATGAAGTGGTATTATATTCAAGGTATTGAGAAAACAGTACTATTCTGGTGTATTAAAATAATAGTAACATATGAGGCCACTATATAAAAACATGTTGTTAGTTATACAATGTGTATCCATCAACTAACATGTTGCTATTATTATTGTTTGAATAAATTTGAAAATTTAGTGTATGCAGGGGATGGGTCGAGAAGATGCAGAGCAAGGGATATGCATGTTTGAATGAGGTTTCTGGTGTGAATATTGCCCATGGGAAACACTAGCCCATGCTTGAATCCCATGGGTGGTATTTTGTATAAAACTGAATAACAGTGTATTTTTACACTAAGAGAAACTACATTCTCAAAATATTTAAACATGTAATATCTTCAGTTTAACAAAGATGTCCATGGCTTCACCAGTAGTATAGAGTGTTTTTTAAAAACATTATGATCATGCTGGAAATCAAACATATATGTTTCTCAGGCAATAGAGACGAAGATCGGCCTCAATAGAAAGAAACATGTTTTTATGAGATTATTGTCGTACCTTTAAAAGAGACATTAAATGGAGTTTAGTTATGTACAGCAGAATGAAAAGACAAAAGCCTGAGTTCATCTTTCAACCAAATAATAGAATGACGAGCTTGCATAAGTTTCGGGTTTACATCAAGAATATGAAAGAATGGGCATGTGAGTATCTCAGTTTTGACTACATTAAAGCAACAAAGAGTGACTCAAGGTGGATTTAGGGTTACATGTTACAAAAGGAGGCTACATGGTGGAGCTTCAACAGAGAATGACCAAAGTTCAACATGCAGAGAAGTAAAATGCCAAAGACGTAAATCCAATAAGAAACCAAAAAATATGGAGCCATTTAAACTCGAGATCCTAAATAATATGCAAAATATCATAGCTTCTCGACAACAAAATGCATTTATTTTTAAGTAAAGCTGCGGAGAAGGAGTAAATGTTACTTATCTGGGTGTTGTGTAGGCCAAGTTCAAGATGCAGAAGAATGCCATGTGTCGCAGGTGGAGACCAGTTCAAAAAAAATTAAGACTAAGTTTGCCAGAACTCAAAGAAAATAAAAACAATCACCATGCATTGAGAACCCGAGCTCTTCAAGTTTCAACTTTGTAAAAGTTGCGGTTTAGAATCTCACTTTTCCAAGCTTCATTCATGCTACCCTATAAGCCTGGGATGAGTCTAAAGCTATGGCTGTAATATGCCAAGTTTCAAGACCGAGTTCGAAGGATAACTCCACATCTTTCAACCACATCTCATACTTAGTCCAAGCTTATAGTGGTTTAACTTGAGAATCATTAAATACTAGCCCGAGTTCAACAGTTACAGCTAGTGCCATATGTTATGGCATAAAAATGCCAAGATCCTGAGCTCATCAAGATTATCCCCATGTGTCGCCACACAGTGAGAACCACAAGTGTTCAACTCACAGTCTATAAACCTCAAGCTCTATCATTCCACTTCAAGAAAACAAACCTGAAACTCCAGTGATCTTTAAAAGAAATCCATAGAGAAGGCACCATATGTTATGTCATCCAGTTTTTTTACTTCTTTTTCTACACAGACCCCAAGTTCACTACATGAAGCCTAAGCTTCTTAGCATAAAAAAAATGTAGATATAGCACCATGATCATGGCTTCAAACTCCAGATCCAACCAAGCATGGCGACGTGAAGGAAAACCCTAAACATTATGTAAATGAGATGTAAAAAGATTATGCAGTGTGTCTTACCAAATTTTTGAGTCCACTGACAATGAAAGTTAATGCATTATCAGTTTCATAGTGCCTCGATAGTTCCCAAGCAGTGCCACGATAGTACTTTGAGTGCTATGAAGACAATAATATATATCTTAGTGTGTATGGTCATGTCAGATATGAGCTGTGATCGAGTATGGAGCTGGAGTTAGCTTAGCTAGGCTATGGTGTTGAGTTGTGTTGGAGTTAGGGTTTTCCAAACTATGTAATTAGCTTAGTTGAGTTAGCATACTATGCCATGGTATCGGGTTTTGTTATGAGTTAGGGTTTATGCATTTGGAGTTTATGCATTTTTGATGGGTTTTTTATGTGTTATGTAATAAAGTTGGTAAAATATGTAAAGATGTAACTATTTTATGCACCAACTTTAGGGGCCATATTTAGGGCTAGATTTAGGGCACTAATTAGGCCTTAGGGATATTGACTTGTTACTTTGGAGGGGTTTTTGGAGGGAGAAGTAATTTTTGAAATTGAGCTCTATGGGCTATATAGCTGGGCTTTTACTTCATGAGTGGTGGAAGATTTTTGGAAGAAGGCTAAAAGTGAGCATATTGTTCCTTGATGCCTTGGAGATCTTGTTTGTAACCTATCTGTCAGATTTTTGGAGGATAATAAAGCTGATGATCTATTTTCCATACATTCTTTTGACTTTTGATTTAAAATCTCATTTTCATATTTCTTCATAAGTGTTTATTCATTTTGGTAGCTAGGAGAAGTGAATATTTATTATTCCTCCTCTTTGTGAAAAAAATTTAGACCTCATGAACAATATGTATCTTTGTTAATAGATTAAGATATTTGTCGTCTATACCCTAGTAGCCAAGTTTTTAACCTATATATTGATCATAGATTCAAAGTATCAAGCTTTGGTATATGAGTTAGGATTTCTTCATTAGTTTCCAAACAATGTAAGATTTCATTTTGGTGTATCACCTCACTTTCAGTTCCAGTTTTCAAAGTTTCTTTTTCCCTTTTCCCACTAAGTTTTCAATCAGGAGGTGATATTCCATATCAAATAGGAACCGACTTAGATTCTGAAGACTCCTTCTCAATCAGAGTCCACCCACAACTCAAGAAGGTTTCCATTGTTAGGATAGAATAGTTTTGAGCCCCAATTCCTGAGTTGGGGTGGTATTTCTAAACCTCAGCAAAGATTAAATTCATACTATCATAATACCAAGTAGGAAAATAAATAAATTACAAGATCATTAATTTAGTTACTTGATGATGTAAGTAAGGTTCATGAGTTTCAAGATTCTCCTAAGAATCTTCTAATGCTTTCAAGGTCTTCCAAAAGTACCTTCAACTAGGAGCCATACTATGATCCAATCCACTGATATGACCAATCTAGTGTCACAACACTAGCTCTCACCTCCACTTGACTTCATACCATTCAAGTGATTTAACAAGGTTCCATGCTTCACTTATGATTCCCAAACCACCTAAGGGTCCTAAAAATCTTATCACAACTGAAAATTAAGTTTTCCCAAAACATACCATGCTTCTATTCATCCATTAAACACAATCTTGGAAACATAATACTCAAAATATACCTTCTTGCTGTCTTCTTTGACATACCCATACATAGAGAGGTATAATTTTTTACTCAGATCAAATTTCCTTAATCGCTCCAGTGAGGATGCAGGCATTTAGTATTCCAAAACCATAATAAAAGCAGAGAACAATCCAACGGTTGGTTGGAACGATATTGCCCCTGTACTGAGGATCTTTTTTTCAAAGACAACATTCTTTGTCAATTAGAGATCTATATCTTCAACCTCCTACATATCCCTACAATAAAGCACTTAATGGAACATACTTATACAAGGATAGGCTTCTCCCACAAGCCACAATAACAACAGAAAGTGGGAGAGCCTATGTTCTCATTGAAACTTCAAAACAAACAAAGACTGTCTATGCACACACTGTTCAGGAACAGTCAAAACAAATTGGATTCTCTCCTTCAAAACCCAATGAAAAAATAATTTACTTGCATCAAAGTAGAAAAAACTCAAATTAACATCATTTTACTCCATTCATGTATCAATCTTGCATTGAAATAAAATTTTAATATCACCAAATAGAGGACTGTATCTTCACAGTAGAGAGGAGGCAGTTCACAGAAAAATAAAAGTTTATTGCTCAAACTTCATTTACATTTATCCTCTTCAAAACGTAATACTCTAACCAACTCCTCTAACTCTCCTCCCTCTTATTCATGCACTCATCATTATAAAATAACCCTCCACATAACGGTTTGCAGTTATAACTCCATACAAAACCGATTGGAGGTTTTAATGACTGTTGTATTTTAGTTTATTGTTGTGAAAAACTTGACAAATCTCTATTCTTTTGTCTTTATATCATTGCAAAATGTCTTCTAAAGGTCTTTTAAGATCCTATCCTAACATTTAGACATCAAACCCCTTGAAAACCCTTACTTAAGCCTTTACTAGACTTATTTTGCCATTTTAGGCAACATTACATTTTTAGGCACTTTTGTGCATTTGGCATCACATAATGGCTCTATTGGCCAACTTACAAACATTATGGACCTTATAGGTCATTAAACACTTCAGCTAACTAATAGGTGCACTTCTAGTCTTCAAATGTCATTAAGGCTTACAAGATTTGATCCCATTACAAAATAATCAAAACATAAACAAAACATCATTAAAGGACCATTATTGGTCTAATGCAAAGCTAATGACCTTTGAAGGCCATGTTGTCTTCCATTCCCCCTAGGATCTATTCAGTGACCCTAGTGTACGCTCCTAGGCCTTGTGAATTGCCTTGGTGCTCCTGCACCATACTCCTCAACTTTAAAACCTTTCCAAGTCCGCTTGGAAACCTGCAAAACAAAACAAATCTTGGAAAAAAAATTTAGGCTTTCATCTTGACCTTTGGAAAATATAAGTCCTCTTGGAACCATGCTGCTTCCTGCATCTTCAATGTTCATTTAGGCTTTCTCTGCATCATCAATGTGAACATTGCTTGCCCATGCTGCTACATCTTCTCAGTCACCATCATATAAATCGGTATATTTGGTTCATCTTGTCCCATCTGCACACTATGAGAAACTTTTCTCATCTTTTGAGTCTCCTCATGGCCCATCTCTGCAAATTAATTCTCTTCATTTAAGGCTACTCCCTTTGGTTTCTCCAAAACTCCTCCATAACTCTGCCATTTTTCAACTATAGTAGCAAACGTATCCCATATATCTACCTCATCTTCAAAACCTTCGAGGCCTTCCTCTTTGTTGTCTCGTCCAGCATCCGCCAAGACTCCATCATTAGCCTTTACACCTTCCATCATAGGTGCAACTTCCTCAAGAGTACCCTTCCTAGTACCCTCCTCTTCTTCAACCTTTTTCTTCTTCCTTTCTGCTTCTCTTAGCCTCTGAATAGGCCACTTCACCTTCTTCTTTAACCTTAAATTCCAACTTGTAGCATCCTTGAGCACCTCCTCAAGTTTCTTCAATCTTGCTTCACCTTCTTCCAAAGCTCTCTTTAGACTTCTTAGCTTTTCTTCCCTCTCCTTTCTCTCTTCTTCCTCTCTTTTCTTTCTTTCTTCTTCCTTTTTCTTGGTCTCTACTTCTTCTCTTTTCTTTCATTTAGAATCTTTAAATTCTTTGAAAAATTTGTATGCCTCAAAAATTTTCATCTCTGATAAGTTCATATTGACTAACTTCACCAATCTTGCAAGGATCTACTTCCTTGCTCTGATACCAATTTGATGTAAGGCTGGTTAGTGAGTTTCAAGATTCTCCTAAGAATATTCCAATTCTTTAAAGGCCTTCCAAAAGTACCTTCAACTAGGATCCATACTATGATCCAATCCACTGATATCACCAATCTAGGGTCACAACACTAGCTCTCACCTCCACCTGATTTCACCACATTCAAGTGATTTAACAAGGTTTCATGCTTCACTTATGATTCCCAAACCACCTAAGGGTCCTAAAAATCTTATCATAACTGAAAATTAAGTTTTCCCAAAACATACCATGCTTCTATTCATCCATTAAACACAATCTTGGAAACAAATTAATAATTAATTTGAAGCTATTACTTTTGTATTAAAACTTTGTATACATATAAAATCATTTTCTAAATATCTTACCAATTTACCTCATATACTACACAAATATATACAGAAAATAGACAAACTTTATCTAATAAACCAAAGTGTCAACTATTAATTTAAACTACATTAGGATGATATGAGAATAAAAAAATAAGAAGGTAGATCATGGGGATTTGAAACCTATATCCTTGTTATAAACATAAAATGACCATGTTGGTAATGGAGTATCATTATTTCTTTGATTCAGAGGTTGTATTTCAATTGTGTTTCAATCCCTATAAATAGATGTATAGTTGATGTGAAGCTATCACTTATTCATTGAAACCTTTTTGCACATATAAAATCATTTTCTAAATGTGCTACTAATTTACATCATATACAACATAAATATATACAAAAATAGACTAAGATTGTCTAACATAAACCAAAGAGGCTAAAAATTCTCTCATATACCAAAGTGCCAACTATTAATTGAAAACTACAATTTTAACTTATCCAATCAATTTGCCCATTACCCTTCTAGGTGTAACTGTTGCAACTTTATTTCAAAAATAGCCATAGAAATTACAAATCTCAGAGAAACAAACTTGTTCATTATTTTGTAAGTTCATAACTTATTTTCTGGTGTGAATTTAAAATCACTATGTTTACAAATTAAACCAAAGTGTCTCTATCACTTAAAGACTCCATGGATCATGTTACCAAGCCTGGAATTGTGGCTCATAAATCAGGAATGGTTTTAGAGAACAATTATGGACTGACCTATAAAATGTGAAATAGAAATTGTTATGGTTTTGGTGAGATGGATCTTTTTGTAATGGATTTCTCAATCAAGAGGACGAACAATGGTGCACAGTTCAAGCCAAAGAGCCAACAAAAATACCATTTCAACTAGAAACCAAATGCAGAGACTGAAACCATGAAAATTAAAGATCAATTAAGAGATTTATAAGAACCTAGGAGCTATTTATATTCTCATATATAATATATGATTTATTATACTGAATATCCCACTAAGATTAAATCCTCAATTTATTTCCATGAATGAGAAAATGATCATGTATTCCATATAGTGGAAAAAAATCCATGCTTTGAATTAGATTCTTGTTGTGAACATATTTTCCCTGAAGATGGTGCAATTAATGAAAATCCCACTAAGATTGGATATCTAATTGATGTGCATCACTTGCAAAATGTTGATGTTGGATGTACTTTGGAGGAAAACCCAAGTTTGGAATTAGGGTAAAGTTGGGAACATATCAAATTCAGCAAGGAAGATAATATTTAATTCTCTGAATAAGATTTATTTGTGAATTTCTTACATTAGATTCTTCTCTTTTCTTTTGTTCAGAATATTTAAAGGCTTTGAAAACTTTGTATGGCTCAAAAATTTCCATCTCAGATAAGTTCATATTGACTAAATTCACCAATCTTGCAAGGATCTACTTCCTTGCTCTAATACCAATTTGATGAAAGGTTGGTTGGTGAGTTTCAAGATTCTCCTAAGAATCTTCCAATGCTTTCAAGGTTTTCAAAAATTACCTTCAACTAGGATCCATACTATGATCCAATCCACTGATATGACCAATCTCGGGTCACAACACTAGCTCTCACCTCCACTTGACTTCACACCATTCAAGTGATTTAACAAGGTTCCATGCTTCACTTATGATTCCCAAACCACCTAATGGTCCTAAAAATATTATCACAATTGAAAATTAAGTTTTCCGAAACCATACCATGCTTCTATTCATCCATTAAACACAATTTTGGAAACAAATACTCAAAATATACCTTCTTGTTGTCTTCTTTGACATACACGTACACAAAGAGGTATAATTTTTTGATTCAAATCAAATCTCCTCAATTTCTCTGGTGAGGATGCACAGATTTAGTATTCCAAAACCATACTAAAAGTGGAGAATGGTCTAACGGTTGGTTGGAAAGATATTGCCTCTATACTGAGGGTTTTTTTCCAGAGGCAACATTCTTTGTCAATCAGAGATCTATATCTTCAACCTCCTGCATATCGCTTCAATAAAACACTTAATGGAACATACCTATATAGGGATAGGCTTCTCCCACAAGCCACAATAACAATAGAAAGTGGGAGAGCCTATGTTCTCATTGAAACATTAAAACAAACAAAGACTGTCTATGCACACACTAATCAGGAACAGTCAAAACAAATTGGATTCTCTCCTTCAAAATCCAATGAAACAATAATTTACTTGCATCAAAGTAGAAATAACTCAAATTAACATCATTTTACTCCATTCATGTTTCAATATTGCATTGAAAAAAAAATTTAACATCACCAAATAGAGGACTGTATCTTCACGGCAGCGAGGAGGCAGTTTGCAGAAAAATAAAAGTTTATTTCTCAAACTTCATTTAAATTGCTCCTCTTCAACATGTAAAACTCTAACCAACTCATCTAACTCTACTCCCTCTTATTCATGCACTCATGATTACAAAAAAACCCTCGACATAACGGTTTGCAGTTATAACTCCCTACAAAATAGATTGGAGGTTTTAATGACTGTTGTATTTTAGTTTATTGTTGTCAACAACTCGACAACTCTCTATTATTTTGTCTTTATATCATTTTTTTTTTT
>MU227302.1:1530295-1540616 GCA_018584345.1 Thuja plicata
ATATATAGGGTAAGCATTTATCAAGAGGACAAAGTAAGTTAATAAAACTCTATTCTATTGTTAATAATGACAAGGAAATTTCAAACCTATGTGAGCCTTATCTCTTTAGTCTGACTAAGTTACCAAGTTCATGGTTTGGTCTTGGTATAGATTGGTAATTCTACTTTTCTTTGCACCCCAAATGCCTCCAAAGCCATTCAATACTCATAGATATATTATAGCGACGTTAGTACCAAGATAGTTTTATAAACATAACATATAAGTACCAATACAACCATGTCATACATAAAATGAAATCATTAAAATACAATTATAAATTTATTGAAAACCATACTATTAGACCATTAAAAGTAGGGTTATACCATTCACTTTTAATTTCATAAACACATCAAAATTAAAAGTTCTATCATGGATTAGACATTAGACATTTTTCCTTTGTCCTAATTATATTAGGATGACACACAACTAACAAAATATGAAGGTAGTGTATGGGGTTGTGACACCTATATCTCTATTATAAACATAATGATCGTGTTGATAATGGAGCTTGATTATCTCCTAGATTGAGAGGTTGTATTCCAATTATGTTTTGATCCCTATAAATAGATGAATAATTAATTTGAATCTATCACTTTTGTATTAAAACTTTGTATGCATATAAAATCATTTTCTAAATATCTTACCAATTTACCTCATATACTACACAAATATATACAGAAAATAGACAAACTTTATCTAATAAACCAAAGTGTCAACTATTAATTGAAACTACATTAGGATGATATGAGAATAACAAAATAATAAGGTAGATCATGGGGATTTGAAACCTATATCCTTGTTATAAACATAAAATGACCATGTTGGTAATGGAGTATCATTATTTCTTTGATTCAGAGGTTGTATTTCAATTGTGTTTCAATCCCTATAAATAGATGTATATTTGATGTGAAGCTATCACTTATTCATTGAAACCTTTTTGCACATATAAAATCATTTTCTAAATGTGCTACTAATTTACATCATATACAACATAAATATATAAAAAAATAGACTAAGATTGTCTAATATAAACCAAAGAGCCTAAAAATTTCTCTCATATACCAAAGTGCCAACTATTAATTGAAAACTACAATTTTAACTTATCCTTTCGATGTGCCCATTACCCTTCAAGGTGTAACTATTGCAACCTTATTTTAAAAATAGCCATATAAATTACAAAGCTCAGAGAAACAAACTTGTTCATTGTTTTGTAAGTTCATAACTTATTTTCTGGTAGGAATTTAAAATCACTATGTTTACAAATTAAACCAAAGTCTCTCTATCACTTAAAGACTCCATGGATCATGTTACCAAGCCTGGAATTGTGGCTCATAAATCAGGAATGGTTTCGGAGAATAATTATGGACTGACCTATAAAATGTGAAATAGAAATTGTTATGGTTGTGGCGAGATGAATCTTTTTGTAATGGATTTCCCAATCAAGAGGAGGAACAATGGTGCATAGTTCAAGCCAAAGAGCCAACAAAAATACCATTTCAACTAGAAACCAAATGCAGAGACTAAAACCAAGAAAATTGAAGATCAATTAAGAGATTTATAAGAACCTAGGAGCTATTTATATTCTCATATAGAATATATGATTTATTATACTGAATATCCCACTAAGATAAAATCCTCAATTTATTTCCATGAATGAGAAAATGATCATGTATTCCATTCAGTGGAAGAAAATCCATGCTTTGAATTAGATTCTTGTTGTGAACAAATTTTCCCTAAAGATGGTGCAATGAATTAAAATCCCACTAAGATTGGATATCTAATTGATGTGCATCACTTGAAAAATGTTGATGTTGGATGTACTTTAGAGGAAAATCCAAGTTTGGAATTAGGGTAAAGTTGGGAACATATCAATTTTAGCGAGGAAGATAATATTTAATTCTCTGAATAAGATTCATTTGTGAATTTCTTACATTAGATTCACTGTTTTCCTTTGCACTCTTTCTATCATTTTATAATTTTAATTTCTTAATATTTTTGTCTTTGCAATCCCAAACTTTTAATTACCACATTGTCTAAATATTCTAAACTATAAATTAAGGGTTTGATTAAGATTAGACAAATTAGGTTTTAATTGAAGTGCATGAGTAAAAAAAGTATGTGGTAAATTGACCTAATTTCTATATGGCTCTTCTATTGAATCCTGAACTATTATATAATATTTTATAAAATCTTAGTTTTATACCCTGTAATAATTAACAAATGGAAGGTTATAGATTATATTATGGGTTAAAAAACATTGTGACAACAAGATACAACTTAAAAAGTGATAATTTGTAACTGTTCACAAACAAATAAAAATATATACTGTAAACCTGTGATTTAGTATACTCATCAAATCCTATATTGTACAGGTATATTTATGATACAATTTTCAGTTATATCGTAATCCTCTTTCTATTATACTCCTATTCTATTACTTTCTAGTGTGTTATTTCATATACTAAGTAGATAGTTTTACCCTACCCAACAAAATATAGCAGTTTAGACCCTTGACCAAGAATCTTGTGACAAATTCCTTAAATATTCCCAAAATGGTAACTTGGAAGAAGATGTATTCACCTAATCCTTGAAAATTCATTTCATTATTATTCAAATGATAAGACGTATCAATCATGAAAAGGAAGAAGGAAAATACCATCAGCCTTGGCTACCCGTGCTCATATCCTAAATAGAGGCTAACATTCACATGACATAAAAGACATTATAGCTTATCTATGTTAGCTATAGTAGTGGTTGTCCCCAAGTTACGTAGTTTCCCACAGGAGGTGATTCTATTTTATGAGTTCCTCTACCTTTTACTATTTTCCCTTTATTTCATGGTTAGACAAGGTTGAGATCATTTTAAATCAAGTATGTCATCATCCTTTTATCTACCACTTACCTAGGGTAATATTTCCAACAGTCAATTGGTTGCATTTTATCTATTGGGAGAATGTTATAAATGAAAACAAATATAATTATTATCATTTTTCCTTATGATATACATATATATGCTATAATTATTATCTACTACAGGGGGGTAGATCAGGACAGACAGGTAATGAACAAATTCAACCACAAAGCATATCATTGAAGTAAGAAAATAGAAGTAAAAAATGTCAATAATCCACAAACTCATCACACATTACACATATATTTTTATCATGGAAACCCTTGGTTAGAGGGAGAAAACCATGGTGGGGATGAGACCTACAAGCCCACTACTAGAGTAAATGAGTTTTCTTTGTTAGGATCTACAAATACCCTTTCTGAGGGCTCACCCTGTTAGGAGTGACAAGTGGACTTTTAGGAGTACAATCAATTAGTTATGATCTACCTGTTTATAGGATTTAAAACTCTTTCTATGATTTTACCCAGTTAAGGGATTTACAATAATTAGAGTTCACCTAGTTAAGTGATTTTTCTTGCTACAACTATAAGAGAAGAACAAGATGAATGATCTAGATGTAGTACTACTTCCTTGTCAGATCCAATATATTCTCTATACTCAGTAACATGATGTAAGTGTTCCAAGGCTTTCTAGCACTTCACCTAAGAGACCTTAGCTTGTCTCTTCTAGGAACCTAATCTCCTCTAGGTCCTGATTGGCTTAGATGATTAACTAAGTCCAATTCCAACTCTTCCCTAAGAGTTATCCACTCATGTGCTTCACCTTGAAAGAATAACACCTTTTGTTAGTTCAAATCTTCACTTTTCCCACTACACCTAGAAGGATCTAAGTGCCAATTCCACTCTAACATTCATGATTCATTGCAGGGATATCCATCCACTTGTAAATGTCCATCTCATTTTCATTTGAAACCATTTACTAGGATCTTCAACTTTGTCTTCACTAGGTCCAAGGATTCAATCACTTGGAAGCCTAATTGAGGCCTATTCCTTGTAGCCTTTCACAGTGTGTTTTTCCCACTTCTTTTAGAAATTTCCCAAAGAAGTTGAAAATTGAATCACACATTCAGATACCCTATATCACTTTTCAAGATATTTTTAATGTTTTAGTTTCATAATTCCTTCCTACATAGGGTTCCTACAAACTAGGATCAATAGGGCTAATAGGCCTAATTTCTAGGACAGTCTGCAACACAATGAAAAAATTGCTCAAACTTTGACCAATTGGATTGATACAAACTCAACCCTCCTATCATGTCAAGATATGACTATTCCCTAAGTGAAACTTCACTTAGACCATACAGTACTTCCCTACCCTACATAAGAATGCTCACTGTTTCACCTCCAAACCACTAACAAGACAGTGCATGCTCGCCTCGGGCTTGGAATTAAAAATAGAAACTCAAATTTCCCTTACTCGTAACTCTACATATGTATAGAAAATTGACTCCCCTAACATTTCCATCTATCCTTAGGAAGATCCCATAGTTAGATTTCATGGGTGAGCCATGAATTGACTGACTGGTCAGGACAGGACTAGTGAACACACAAAACACAAAACAATTTAACTAAGAATTTAAACTACCTCTAAACAACTAGCTTAATGAATGAAAGATTCTTCAAACTATCTTAGGAAAACAAAACAACAATTAGTTTCAATCTTTCAATCCATTTCATTCAAATGTCATAACAAAATGCTCAAGATTCCTGAATACACAGAGTTGCTGAGCTATTTCACTATTCAAATCTAGTTACAATCTATGACTAACTCTTAGATTTGAGTCCTTTCATAACATTAGATGCCATCTCCATGATTCCAGGCCTTGTTGGCTTATTTCCCACTCGTATTCATAAGGTGATCCAAAGATAATCAAGTTGCATGCAACATTTTCAATAATTGCAAATGTTGTAATAGCAACATTCTAGCAACTTTTGGCATCTTTGCCATTATGCCTTTTCCCTAAGTTTTAGGAACTCCAACCTCTTTATTTTGAGGATCCAAGATCATTAAAGGCCTCAAGGAATCTCTATGTCCTCATTTATGTGTTTAGGACACATTCATGACTCAAATCCAACATTTAGCAACTAAGCCTAAGTAATTGAAAAACTACTAACAATGGCTTTTTTGTGACCCTAGTCCTAATGACTAACTCACCTAGCCCACATTGACATGACCTTCTAAGGTCTAGAAACAACCTAACTATCTTGACTTGGCCAATGTCAAGTACAAGCCAAAAAAATGATAAAAATATGGAGGTTAGCCTAGGTGTGCTCCTGCACCATAACATCTCCCTACACTAACTCTATGATGCAGAGTATGCAACTTGAAGAATGACACAACGCAACTCACCGATTCTTCATTATTTGACACAAATTCTAAATAAAAATTTAATTGAGGTTCTTAACTCACCTATACCATATAGATTCATGAAATTCAAACTTATAGGGAGTGATGTGAGTTCTTCCTCCTTCAGATTCATTACTTTAATCCTCTAAACAAGTTTGAACCCTTCGTTCAATGGTTGGGGTCATAAATCACAAAATTGTGCTAATGGCTAGTAGCCCTAAGAACTCCATTTTTCAAGAACAACTCAATTCTTATCTATAGAACCCCTTGAAATATTTATGGTTTTAGATACCCTTCTTGGGTCTTAGACAAAAACCAAGATATTGGGCCTTGACTCTGCTCATGCATCCCCAAATACTCTCTAATGAAAAGAGACCTAATTGGCCTAATTAGGACTTGTTTCCAAAGACATTCCTTAGAAATGTATTTACAAAACAAAGAAAAAGGCTTGGATTTGTTCTTATATCCTCAAATATCCTATTTCCACCATTAAATTGGTTCTAGTCACTCCCTGGTATAACTGTCTCATCAATTCTTCTTACTTCTAGACTAAACACATGCGCTTGTTTATCCTAGGGCTTGGTGGGAAAAATACCAAACCGTCCACTCTGATCCTTCATTTCAGGAATCCTAAATTAAAACTCCCTAAATTGAATTCCACCAAGAGCCATGGAATTTCCATGATGGGATTGCAAGTTAGGGCTCCATCTTTCACTAGACCCTATAAACAAGGGTTTCCTGGACTCATTCTACCAAATGGATCACAACTTTCACCAAACCTCACCAAATGGGGTCAAACCAATTCAATTAGAATCAAAACTCATATAACTATGAATATCCTTTAGGATTTCATTAAATTCAATCACCACATAATCCTACTCTACAAAATTCAGAGCTTATTCATTCAAATTCTAGAAAAACTCCGTACGTCAATAAGAAACCATTTAGTTATGGTCTAAAGGACCTAAATAAACCTTTCACAATGGCTACAAATAATTTTCAAATGGTTGTGGCCATTGGTTTCTAAATTGAAACTTCACAAGAAACTTTTGAAAAGTTGCATAGCAACTTTTTAATGTTGCTTGACAACATTTACATCTTTTTATCCATTTTGACATTTTATGTCCTAATGCTCCAAAATGAGTTTGTAGTCCCTTGTAAGCCTTGAAAATACATTATTTATGCCTATAAATACCTCCAACCCACCTAAATACCTTATTACATCCCTTTATGTACCCCTTGGTCTAATAGGACTCTAGGTTTACAAAATACCTTAGAGCCTATTAGCCTTACAAATGGGTCATTGAGTACATCATCGGTGCTCCTATGGTATTCACACCTTTATTCCTTTAACTCCTATCTACTAAAAAACTTGGTTACATTAGGATTCCATACACCACTCCATCAGTTCCCTAATCACAGCCCTAAATCACACTGATTTAAAATCACAAAACCCTAATCGCATCACTCACAACAAAAACCATTTTAATATGAGAAATTGCCTTTAAATACACAATTTGGACCGACATTAAACCAAAAATGATCTTAAAATTCTTTCCTACTTAAGCACCACATTCCAATGTGATAGTATTGATGTATAACACATTTTATCATGAGCACATTGGATCAAAATAAGGTCTGCCAGTTATATCTCCAAGTTAGTCAAACACATTTTTGACTTCTCTAATGCATCACCATATATTACTTCGTACAATTTCAACGATCCTATAAATGAAAAATTATCAATTCATAACCTATATTCCAAGTCGTTACATCATTATATATCATCACACTTACTACACCACTCACTAATTTGGGATCTACCAACACTTTTTCAAGAACACAAGTGTTCTTACCTATCTCTATGTCTATGACACCAAAAAATCTCTTACCAATCAACCAAATGATCTGTGGTTGGAACCACACTAAAATATTAACATGTTGATGTTGTACCTATGACCACTCCTCATGATTCCACTACTACCATGATCAATTCCAAAGTGTTGTCCTCAGTGTCTACCGATCTTCTAGACATAGCCAATTTCCTGCATTATCGATCAACTTCTTACCGATAGTGTCTTCATTTCACATTTTATATTTCATGAAGATTGTGACTTAGTTTCCATTAATGAAAACCAAACAAGTGACTTCCTATGGCTGCACCCACCATCCATCATAATGCCAAAAATATTCCCCTTTGGCATTGATGGCAAATATATATTATCTACTAAAAATCGTGCAATCACAATATCCATATGCATCACCTTATGACTCCCCATAAGTATATATAGAATATACTACTATATAATAATTCTCCCCCTATACACATACTCCCCCTTTGACAACAATTCAAAAGGTTCAAAAACATAAATATGTACAATAAAACAAATCTTACTTACATCCTGTCAAATATCACCTTAAAATTTATCTTGACTGATTGGAAGGGTGTCTCCCATGTCTTCTGCAAGTATCCCAAAGAAATAATTTTCTCAAGAAGACTATAAGAAAGATCCTCCATTTTTTCTAGAGTTCTCATGCCTGGTAAGGCAAGTAGGTCATCTGGCTTCTTCACATTCAGCTACCTAACCTCTATTGTAGTTGATAAGTAGGATTAAAGTTTCGGTAGGGTAAGCATCTTATTATGTTTTTCATGTTGTATCTTCTTTATCTTGTGTGAAATTTTCTTCACCTAAGCACTGAAAGTAGTGCCTAAGCTTCAAATAGGACCAAACTAGCCTATTAATCTCTCTAGCTCCTTTTGAGCTTCAACTCTATTTTTCCCAAATTCCTTGACAAATCATGATGTTGTGAAACTTTTGTAAACAATTTTCCTCCCTTATCCAATGAAGACTTGGATTCCTTAACAAGATCTAAAAATTTGTTCCCATATGCAGTTATATTTTCCATTAGTTTACCTATCATCTTCTTCTCTAAGTTCACCTCTGCAATTTGTATAGTTTTTATTGCAAATATGGGCCTTGATCTAAAATTGCCTTGATTAGAGTCTCCATCTAATCAATTAGAGAATCTTCTTCATCAAACTCTACCTCACATACTAACTTGTCTAGATTGTCTTTAGCTTGCCTTAGGACTCTTCTCTTCTACCTCTTATATCTCAACTTGTCTTCTTCACCCTTTTTCTTCAATTGTTCTGACTATTTCATCAATTCTTTCTGCTTGAATTTAGTTATGTCCACCAGTGTGGTAATTGTTTCTTCCTCTTCTACTACCTCTTCTTCTTTTTCTTCTTCAACAACAAACATCATTTTTATTTCTTCTTTTCACTTAACTCAACAACACTCAATTTTATTTTTATATTAAGTTCTTCTTTAGTCTCTTTCGAAATCTTGTCTTAGTGACTTTCTACAACTTTCACCTCTTCCTTCTCAGAAATCAATTCCTATGTATGCTCCATAGGGGATGGTGAGGAATAATCCTCTTTACAATTAATTCCCACTATCTCAATCTCATCTACATTGGTTTGTGATAAACCAACCTTTCATACCTCAATGTTCTGCACTAGGTTAGGGACATCAAGAACAACATCCCCAATTAATTGATCTAAAGAAAAAATCTCATCTACCTAAATAAGTTCATTAGATGTAGAATTTTTTTCTCTTCTTGTTCTGCTACCTCCTTTATCTGTAGTAACTTCTTCTATGCAACAACAATCTCATTATGAATGTTTTTTTGTGTGGTCAATCAGAATTCTAGCTGGTCTATTCTTTATTTTGAATTTCCTCTTGTGAACATCAATCATTATCTTGGCATCTTTAGCACATAGTTCTGCTTGCACTTGAATTAGTGCTCTCTCCAAATTTATCTGTCTAACTGCAATCTTGCACTCCATCTAGCATCTATTAACTGATATAATTCATTGGGAATGCAAGAATCAATCTCTAAAGGAGTTTTGCAAAATTTGTGAAAATGATACGCAATGACATCTTCTATCTTATTCTTGTCTTCACCACTACCCAAGGCATATCTTATGCCAAATATACATAATCGACCGTTATTCATAATACCTTTTGTAATATCATCAATAAAAGTAGCCTTCTTTGTCTCTCCACTCTTTTTCAGTTCATAGGAATCCTTGTAATATTCTATCATTTCTTCCTGACCCTCTTCAGTTCCCTTCTGATCACCCTTCTCCTCTATATATTTTCTCTTCCTCTTGTATGTATTCTTCAAAGTACAAGTTTTTTGACCTTTCTTCCTTGTGTGTTTCACCTTTGACTTAACTTCCTTTGTTTTTGGTTTTCTCTATTTCCTCTTTACCTTTGCATAATTTGAAGGAATTTTATCTAAAAGGTCTTTAGTTTCAGTTGCAGCAGTGTAACATGTATCTGATTCTTCACTGCCAAAATTTTGTTCTAGGTTAGATTATGTTCTCCTTGTTTTCCTCCCAATGACTGGTTTCTTCAATTCCCTTTGAATTTTAACAAAGTCTTCATCATATGTGCCAAATATTTTTTCTTGGTTTTCGAAAGGTTTTGAAAACAATTCATCAGCATGTAGAGTTACTAAATCACCCTCTACTTCATACCCCATAGGTGCAAGCCAATATGTTCTATGTTCAACTGGTTGCACAATGCATGTATCAGTGTATACTAGAAAAAAAATGTCAGTTTTGTACTTCTCTACAATGCTATCTGGTATTGTTTCATTTTTATGCATCCTAGTTTTGGAATTCTTTTAAGTATACCTGCATAACATTATTAAAATTATCACCCAGTTCCTTTATGAACTCACTTATATGAACGACTACAAGTTTATACCTCTACCGGTGAAGAAATTTTGGATATGGAAAAACATACATACTAGTAGAGGACCATACTACTTCTTATATTTCTTTATGGGTGGTCCCACAAAAGTGTGTCCCACTTTTTGGCCAACTTTGACACAGAGATCAACATTTTGAGAAAAACCTTCATTTTCGAACACCTATTTCGGAAAAAATATACGGAATTTGAAGATGATGTAAACTAGGGTCTTTTAGAATTTTCTTTCTAGTTTCTATATATA
>MU227302.1:1540666-1602211 GCA_018584345.1 Thuja plicata
TATATATATATAAATAGTCATTAAAATTCAGTTTTCCTTCTCCTTCGAAAAGTGGTTCTTGTGAAAAAACTATGATTTTAAGAAGTGACTGCCACTTTGATCAGCATAATTTTTTTTTTAAATATGATAAAAATGTAATTATTTAGAAATTATATTTATAACTTCAATATCTAGAGTATGTAATTGGTTTCATTCATTTTGGGTCAATATTTCATATTTTATTAAGTTCTAAAGTGACAGTAACTGTAATTTAGACATAAGGTCACTTTGATCACTCTAACTTGAAATGTATATATCCAAATTCAATTTTTTTTTTTTATAGAAAGGTAACACGAATACCCTTTTCCTACATATTTTTCATTTTTTTTTTGTAATTTAGTATTTTTCCCGAAGCCTTGAAGAGACAGGTTGTTGAATCGCCAAACAACCTATGTTTAGTTAAAGTAATATTTGAAAGTGATAACGAACTCAATATGTATTAGAATTATATTCATTATAAAGCTTGTTCTGAATTGCATCATTTGGCATCATGTGTTTGAGAAAAATATTTGATTTGGTCCCTGTCCCAGGCCTTGAAAGGAAAATTTTTAGGAGGTTTTTGTTTTTTGAGGGGAAATTTTCATTTTAGGGCCCTTCGTGCGAAGACCCCCTTCGCACAAAGGGGTCTAGGGGGTTCAAGCGAACCCCCTTGGAGTGAACCCACCAAGGAAAATTTGGTTTTTTTTTGTTGATTCACAGGGTTCGCTTGAATTGGATCTAGTTCGAGCAAAACCCACATTTTATCTAGTTCGCGTGAAGCCTATTAACCACTTCGCGCGAAGCCATCAAATTTTTATTTTTTTTGGAAAGTCTGAAATCCTTCATCCTGAAAAGTGGGATACACTATTGTGAGATCACCCTTATCCTCTCCATGTTTTCCAAATATATACTCCAAATCATCTAACATAGATCATAAATTAAATTATCTTTAACAATCTAATAGGTAGCATGCATAGCACGACTAGGAACACTATTAAAATGAATTGATTTGTATAATCTATAACCTATCACCATGGATGCAAATAAAAATTCCTTGTCTTCAATGTGATCAATTTTACTTTCTCTGTCATCTTTTTTGGATTTGGTTAGCTCAGTAACTAAATGTGTTGCCACCATTCTCAATGTACATTCAAGTCCTTGCGCTTAAAACCTTGTAATCCTGTGAACCATGATCTTCAAAATCTTGTGTGGCCTATTCAACCATTTAAATTGACCATGGTCTATTCTTAACACATAAAAAATACAATTGGGATGGAATTAGGTGAGAATATCCAACATATGTGAAAACATTCACTTGTAGATGTTTGTACTCATATTTAAACACACCATTGATGCACATACCATTATACTCTTCCTTGATTTTTTCAGCTCCCAATTCTTCAATTTTGTAATGCATATAGGACCCAACATCTTCAATTAACATCACTCCCTAAGGAATAGTGGATAGGGAACATGTCATGTATCAATCTTGGTCGCTTTGTTTTAATGTAGTTTGAACACAGGTTGAGGCTTCTTAGTGATGTTAACCAGAATAGGAGTATCAATGTTATTTTTGATTTTAATCAACTGCAAGAATAGACAAATCTAACAACAATCCAAACTGATAACTTGTAATACACCATCTAGGGATTGACGAAAACTCGATAATAATTTAGCTCAAAATCTCAACTCAAAAGTAATTGTTTCACACTATAGCTCAAGGAAACTCTCAAGTAAAAGTAAAAGTGCAAAATGAATTCACTTTTCCTCTATTTATCATTTGAAAAATACACATGGTGCACTTCAACAGTAGGAATAGTGTTATGTCAATGGTTAACACATATCCAACGGTTGGTAATCAACCAATACTTATAACCAATATGAACTAGATGTGTACTATGAAATATCAGTGCGATTGACACGGAATTACAAACAATCCCAAAGTATTTAGCAAAACCAAATTCATAGAAATTTACACCATAAAGTGCTTATAGATCTTACCACTCTTGAATCTTGTGGATCGGTAAATGATTTATCTATAAGTGCTCCCCATAAGAAAATGCTATGCTCAGCTTGAAGAAGAATTCTTTGTACCATAGGATGGTGGATTCCCTTTAGGTGACTTGACCTCTTCCTGTTTCATTTATTTCTTCACCCAAGTCTTCTCCATCTCATGTCAAACTTCATCAAAATTTACAATCTTCTTGTTAGTAATAACTGAGAGGGGGGTGAATCATTGGCCTGAAAAAATTATCCTTAATCTAACCACCAATCAAATAAACCTTAGATTATTATGTCCCTACAAGATGCATGCCATGAAATACTTATAATAATTAAATGTCTATCAGTTTTACTTTTCTATCCTTATTCTCCTTGATTACTGATAAGTAGTATAGCTATTTACCAAAATACAGTAAATATGCAGAGTATACCGATAAATCTAGAAATGCATATGTAAAATGTAAAATAGTAAAGTAATAAACCATACACACATAACACATGGATTTTAACGTGGAAACCTTGTTAAGGGAAAAACCATTGGGACCGGTACCCCAAATTTTCACTCTTCTGAAGTGAGCCCTGTTAAGAGCCAACTTTGTTAAAGGTTACAAACACACTGTTAGGTGTGACCTTGTTAGAGGATTTTACACATATAGGTTGTCACTTAGTATTGGGCATCTAATGCTACCATCCTTGAATCAGCCTCTCTCTTAGACCGTCAATAGGCATCAGGCATATCCATTGCTACTTTCATGAATCAACCTTTTTGGCACTCCTTGGGATGTACCTAAATATATAGAAGACTATTAAGTCCTTCTTTGTTAAGAGACTTGATCCTTCAATGGTTAAACTGAAACAAAATGACCTATTTCTAATGCAACTTGAATTGCAGATTTTCATATCTATTTAAGTACATTACCTCTCTGATGAATGTATCAATTCAATTCTTTTGTGCTCCATACTTTATTCTCTATGATGTTGTGCTCACTATTCATCGGTGTCTATATAGTTCCTTAGCTCTCCTTTAGCTTGATTGTTCAGTACTACATGAAGTTGTTCTTCATCAGTTTCTCTTTAGCATCCTGTTTCTATTCACTCCCCTTAATCCCTTTTCATGTGATACAGAAATGAATAAAACTTGTCTCTTATATAGACATAATACTCATTGATTTTTTATTCTTGGTGTAAAAGACAATCGAGCCAATATGATTTAAAGCATAACTCCTAATTTATCTCGTAGTTATCTTTATCCCAACTATACAAATCTTCTTTAAATAAATCACTTAACTCTGGTCGAATAATACAAAGAAAACAACCAGTTAAGTCTATCATTAGCTCTTGCCAGCTAGATATTTTGTCATTTTATGAACTCTTTGTTCCACCAGTCAACTCTTTAGTTAGTCGTTAGTTACAACTGCCAGTTCTATGGGTGTGACTTTAGTTAGCTTCAAGATCTCCATTTGTCAGGCAACTCTACTTTTAGCTCGTCGGGTATCATTGTGGTTTTGCTTCATCGGCCAACGTTGTCTTCTGCTCATCAGGTATCACTGTGACTTTTCTTCTTTGCCTTTACGGATGTTGTGCACTTCATCGATGTTATCTGTCACTTAGTGAATAGTTGACTTTTATGCAGTGTTGAAAGCATAAAATTTGTTCCATTGATTCTCTGAAGTCTTTGGCATTTTGTACATGACCATACAGATGATATCAAGTTGACATCAATGACAATACAAACCATTAATTGATTTAATGCCTTGCATTATCTTCAACTTAACATTATCAAACATTTAATCAGTTACATGTCATCAATCTCTCCCTTTGGCATTGATGGCAAAAAACTTATATTATCACACTATACTATTTGTAGTACAATATGAAATATAATTGTTGAGATTCATCAAACTACCAAATAGTTTGTTTTGATAATCGATAAAAATGTTTGATCGCTAGTAAGCTCTATTTTAGCTTAGATTTGATTCTTGCAGCTTTCTGTTTATTGATGTGTTGAATCTTCTTCTTGTGTCAATTTCTCCTTTGAGTGTTCTCTCTTTTGTGATGTCTTTTTGTCTTGTCAGCAACTCTTCCTTTGTATTAACTCCTTCATACAAACTATCTCCCTATAGATATGATCTCTCCTTGTTGCAGTAATATGATAATGGATAATCTTTCTTGTTTTTCTGAAGACTGTGATAATATGGATACTTTCTCTCCCTTTGACAACAATGCCAAACAAATATCTTACAGATATCTGACATTAATGTCAAGTGATCTTTTCTCTCCATCCATAATATATTTCTTGAATTTCCCTTATCCATCAGCAATACAACAATATGTTGTGGTGCTCAATTCTGATATATACCTATCTGTATATAAATGTACCTTTGAAGTTATTCTCTTTGCTTGCATCAACATGAATGATATTATGATAATAAGTAGGCTGATGCATCCTTCAATCTTTTACTGACTAGTAGAAAAGGGTTTGACCCCTAGTCTCTTTCTCAGGTACTCAAATGTATCCTTGGGCAGTGGCTTGGTGAAGATATCAGCCAATTGTTCTTTTGATTGCACATACTCAAGTATCACCTCTTTTTCTTGAACTTGTTCTCTCAAGTAATGATACTTGATGGCAATGTGTTTAGTCTTTGCATGCATGACTGGATTCTTGGAAATGTTTATTGCACTAGTGTTATTGTAATAGATAGTCACTGGTTCTAAAATCTTCATATGCATACCTTCCAACAACTATTTGATCCGTGCAATATTTGAGCAATTTGCAGCAGTAGCAACATATTCTACTTCTGTAGTAGAATGTGAGATACATCCATGCTTCTTGCTAATCCATGTGACAAGTTTGTCACCCAGAAAGAATGTTCCTCCAGTTGTGCTCTTCCAATCATCAAGATTTCTAGCCCAATCAGCATCGGTAAACACCTTTAGTTCAAATTTTCCTTCTCTTCTATACCATAAGCCAAATTACTCATTATTCTTTAGATATCTTAGGATTCATTTCACAGCAGTCATATTTGATTCCCTAGGGTTAGAAAAAAATCTAGCAACAATTCCCACTGCATGTGCAATATATGGTCTAGTGTATACAACATACATGAGTTTTCCAATTATTGATCTGTACAAAGCTTGATTTAAATTTGTTGTCCTATCCTCTCTTGTCAACTTACATCCAGTAGCCATTGGTGTTCCAAATAGTTTGGATTCTTCCATCTTGAATATTTTCAGGAGCTCTTTGATGTACTTGGACCGTGTAATGAAAATACCTTATCCTTGTTGCATGATCTGGAGACCAAGAAAGAACTTGATCTCACCAAACATAGACATCTCTAATTCTTTTATGATCTCTCTAGAAAATGATTTTCATAGCATACCATTTCCTCCAAATATGATGTCATCAACAAATATTTCAGCAATCGGGGTGTTAGCATCAGTATCTTCTTTTAAATAAAGATTACTATTTTCACTAGTCCTTATAAATCCAGTACTTATTAGATAGGAATGGAATCATTCATACCAGGCTCTTGGAGCTTGTTTCAATCCATACAAGGCTTTGTGAAGTCTACATACCATGTCCTTCTTGTCTGGATCAACAAACTCTTCTAGTTGTTCAATGTATACCTCTTCTTCAAGTATTCCATTTAGAAATCCTGACTTGACATCCATTTGGTAGACCTTGAATATTTTGAATGAAGCATAAGAAAGTAATATTCTTACTCCTTCTAGCCTAGAAATGGGTGCAAAGGTCTCTCCATAGTTTATACCTTCCGCTTCTGCATACCCCTTGCATACTAGTCTTGCTTTGTTCCTTGTGACTTCTCCATTCTCATTCAGCTTATTCCTGAATATCCATTTTGTACCAATGACATTCTTGTCATCTGGTCTTGGCACAAGTGACCAAGTTTTTTTCTTCTCAATCTACTCAATATCATCATTCATAGCACTTATCCATTCCCCATTATCTAGTGCAGCATTGACAGATTTTTGGCTCAAATTCACAAATTAAACAATTTGAGTTTAAAGACTTACTTCTTGTTCTTGTACCAACTTTCTTATTTCCTATGATATGGACCTCTGGATGGCTCCTTCTTACATATCTTGCAAGTATAGGTATAGTTCTTTGTCTATCAACTTGATCATTATTTTGGCCTTCATTATGTTTCTCATCACCTTGCACATTGTCTTGATCATTATCATGACCGTCGGTATTTGCAGCCTGATGCTCGGGAGAAATGATTTGGAGCTTTAAGGGTTCTACATTTTTGGTAGGGTAGAGTGTCAGGTTCCTCGTTGTAAGTGAAATTATTGTAGTCCTCTCGTTCTTTAGTGCTTTCTTGTTTATTCTTCTCTACAAATTCATCTATCTTTACATTTGCACTTTCAATAATTTTGTTAGAGGATTTGTTTAGACATTTGTAAGCCTTTCTCTTTGTAGAATACCCTAAAAAAATTCCTTCATCACTCTTGGAGTCAATTTTTCCATTTCTATCATCTTTTAAGATATAACATTGACTGCCAAAATTTTTGAAATAACTCACATTGGGTGTGTATCCATACCATAGCTCATAAGGTGTCTTCTTGGCGTCTTTCTTCAGTTGTACTCTATTCCGTGTGTAAACAGTAGTATTGACAGCTTCCCTCCAGAATGTTTGGGTGATGCCTTTTTCTATCATCAGTGTTCTAGCACAATCAATTATTGATCTAATCCTTCTCTCAGCAATCTCATTTTGCTGTGGCATTCTTGGTGTAGAAACCTATCTTTTTATACCATGATCATTACAAAAGTTAGTGAATTCATCTAATATAAACTCACCTCCTCTATCTGATCTCAAACATTTTGGATCCTTACCACTTTGTTTTTCTACCAAAGCCTTATACCATTTAAACATCTTAAATGCTTCTGATTTATCTTTTACAAACATAACTGTCATCATTCTTGAGTAATCATCAACAAAGAGAATAAAATATCTATCTTCGTGATAACTCTTTGTCCTTATGGGTCCACATAAATTAGCATGGACTAATTCTAGAATTACATCAGATGTATTGGTCTTTCTTTTGAAACTAGACTTTGTCATTTTACCTTTTTGACAATTTTTATATATGATGTTGTCGGGCTTGGTCATTGTCGGTAAGCCTCTCACATATCTCTTTTTGCTAATTTTTATCATGTTGTCAAATTTCACATGACACAGCCTTTTGTGCCACAACCATATGTCTTCATTTGTAGCAATCAAATAAGTGGAGTCAATATCATTCAGATAGAATAAGTTACCTTTTGTCTTCTCACTGGTACCAATCAGATTTCCAGATTTGTTGAAGATCTTTTCCTTCTTATTTTCAAATGCTACTTTGTGACCTGAATTATTTAACTGAGAAACACTCAATAGATTATAATTTGATCCATTTACCCAATAAGCATTTTCACATTTTATCTGGTTATTCAACATTATTGTTCCTCTACCTTCAACTAGACAAGGTGTGTCATTTCCCATTCTTACTGATCCACCCTTGTAGTATTCAAAAGTCTCAAACTTTTTCTTATCACCGGTCATATGATGAGTGCAACCACTATCTATGATCCAAACATCATTTTTTTTCTAATTTTAGATATGAGAGCTGTTTCTACATACCTTTCTTCATCATCATCTGAATCATCCTTTATAGCCAAAAACACAATCCTGATGTCTTCATCAGATTCGGTGTCAGTATCATCATCCTTACATTTAGCTAGGTAGATGACCTTCTTTCCTTTTTCGTTATAGTCTCAGGTATCTCTTCTTTTTGATTGTCGGTAGCTTCCGTAATCACCTCTATCAGACTTCTTCTCAAAAGATCTGTCATTACTTCTGTCATCTTTTCTTATGTTAGTACATCTTGCAGCAAAATGTCCAATCTCTTTGCAATTAAAACAAACAAGTGGTAATTTACCTTTGTATTTACCTTTGCCTCTCTACATTCTTCTGTCCATAAGTGCTTCTATTTCATCAAGATCATCTTCTTCACTTTCACTATCACTATCTTTTCTCTTAGTGTTTTTGTGACTTGATTTACTTATTCTCATAGAAGTTTTAAATGAAGACTCTATGTTTGGTAAGACACTATTATCAAATTTATTCATCTCAAATGAAATCAGTCTTCCAATTAAACTGTCTAGAGTAACATTTCTATTTGCTACTACTCTCATTTCTTGAATAGAAGATACTCTAATAGCATAAGTATGCATTAAGGTTCTTAGAATTTTACTTACCACTATATCTTCTTCTAGTACACCTCCAACTCCTCGAATAGCATTGACTACCTCTTTAATTCTTGTGCTGTACTGAGTGATTTTTTTTCCTTCTTTCATTTTGAGATCATCAAACTTTCCTCTAAGGCTTTCTTCCTTGGTTCTCAAAACATTTTTGTCACCACCATGTACAAGCTTCAATTCGTCCCACATCTGCTTTGTAGTTTTGCATTCTTTGACATCTTCAAATTCAACATCAGAGAGTAAGAAAGAAAACTCTATCATCATGCCATTATGCTCATGCTTCTCTCTCATTTGTTCAACTATTGCTGCTCCTATGGGCAACACATATTCAGTTTCAAGGAATTGAGTAACATCATTACGACTACCTGATAAGTGGAGTCTTATCCTACTTTTCCATTAAGCAAAATTATCTTTGTTCAACTTGGGCACATCTCGTCTGTTCATATTGTGATCTTTGACTTAGGTCTTGAAACCTTCCTTTTAAGCACACAAGCTCTGATACCAATTGTTGTTAATAATTGAGAGGGGGGGTGAATTAGTGGCCTAAAAAACTTATCCTTAATATAACCACCAATCAAGTAAACCTCATATTATTATGTCCCTAGAAGATACATGCCATGAAATACTTATAATAATTAACTGTTTGTCAATTTTCCTTATCTGTCCTTATTCTCCTTGATTACTGATAAGTAGTATAACTATTTACCAAAATATAGTAAATATGCAAAGTATACCGATAAATCCATAAATGCATATGTGAAATGTAAAACAGTAAAGTAATAAACCATACACACATAATACATGCATTTTAATGTGGAAACCTTGTTAAGGGAAAAAACACTGGGACCGGTACCCCAAATTTTCACTCTTCTCAAGTGAGCCCTATTAAGAGCCAACCCTATTAAAGGGTACAAATACACTATTAGGTGTGACCTTGTTAGAGCATTTGACACATATAGGTTGTCACTTAGTATCGGGCATCTAATGCTGCCATCCTTGAATCAGCTTCTCTCTTAGACCGTCAATAGGCATCGGGCATATCCAATGGTACTTTCATGAATCAACCTTTTTGGCACTCCTTGCGATGCACCTCAATATATAGAAGACTGTCAAGTCCTTCTCTATTAAGAGACTTGATTCTTCAATGGTTAAACTGAAACAAAATGACCTATTTCTAATGCAACTTGAATTGAAGATTTTCAAATCTAATTTAGTACATTACCTCTTTGATCAATGTATCAATTCAATTCTTCTGTGCTCCATACTTTATGCTCTGTGATGTTGTGCTCACTATTTGTCGGTGCCTGCAGAATTCCTTAGCTCTCCTTTAACTTGATTGATTAGTACTGCATGAAGTTGTTCTTCATCAATTTATCTTCAACATCCTCTTTCTATTCACTCCCCTTAATCGCTTTTCATGTGATACATAAATGAATAAAGCTTGTCTCTTATATAGACATAATATTAATTGATTCTTGATTCTTGGCATGAAAAAAAATCCAGCCAATCTGATTTAAAGCATAACTCATGATTTATCTTGTAGTTATCTTTATACCAACTATATAAATCTTATTTAAATCAATCACTTAACTCTGGTCGAATAAAAGAAAGAAAAAAACTAGTTATGTCTATCTTTAGCTCTTGCCAGCTAGATATTTTGTCATTTTCTGAACTCTCTATTCCGTCAGTTGACTTTTTGGTTAGTGATCGGTTACAATAGCCAGTTTTTTTAGTGTGACTTTAGTTAGCTTCAGGATCTCCGTCCGTCGGGAAACTCTGCTTTTATCTTGTCAGGTATCACTATGGTTTTTCTTCATCAGAAACATTGTCTTCTACTCATTAGGTATCAATGTGACTTTTCTTCTTTGCCTTTACCGATGGTGTGCCCTCCGTCGATGTTATCTATCACTTAGTGAATACTTGAATTTTATGCATTGTTGAAAGCATAACCTTTGTTCTATTGATTCTCTGAAGTCTTTGGCATTTTGTACATGACTGTACAGATGATATCAAGTTTACATTAATGACAATATAAGCCATTAACTGATTTAATGCCTCACATTATCTTTAACTTAACATTATCAAACATTTAATCAGTTACATGTCATCACTTCTTTCCCTTCCTATCCTTAGACTAGTAAGTGATGACATGTAACTAATTGAATGTTTGATAATGCTAAGTTGAAAGATAATGCATGTCATTAAATTAGTTAATGGACTCTATTTTCATTGATGTCAACTTCATATCATCTGTACAGTCATGTACATAATGCCAAAGACTTCAGAGAACCAAAGGAGCCAAAGTTATGCTTTCAGCAATGCATAAAAGTCAAGTATTCACTAAGTGACAAACAACACCGATGGAGTGCAGACCGTTGGACAGAGAAAAGAAGAATAGTCATAGTGATACCCAATGAAGAAAAACCACAAAATGCCTAATGAGCAAAGTCAGAAGGTTTCCCAATGAGCTAAAGACTCAAAATTCCTGATGACCAAAGATACAAAGTTTCCTGATGAGTAAAATTTCAATGATGCCTGATGGACAGAGATCACGAAGCTAACTAGAGTCTCACTGACCAATCATTCAGTTGTCACCGATGACTAACTACAGTGGTGAATGAAAGAACAAAGAGTTTAGAAAATGACAAAATATCTAGCTGGTAGAGCTAAATATAAACTTAACTAGTTGTCTACTTTATTTTATTCGACCACAGATAAGTGATTTATTTAAAGATGATTTGTATAGTTGGAAAGAATATATCTATGAGACAAATCAGGAGTAATTCTTTAAATCTAATTAGCTAGATTGTTTATCATGCCAAGAATTAAGAACCAAGAAATAATGAATATTATGTCTATATAAGAGACAAGCTTAATTAATTTACGAATGGGATTAAGGGGAGTGAATAGAAGGAGGACACTGAAGAGAAACTCATGAAGAACAACTTCATGAACTGCTGATCAAACAACCTGAAGGAAGAGCTAAGGAATTCTATAGACATCGATGAATAGTGAGCACAACATCACAGAGAAGAAAGTGTGGAGCACAAGGATTGAATTGATACATTGGTCAGAGAGGTAATATACATAAATAGATCTAAAAATCTGCAATTCAAGTTGTAATATGAACAAGTCATAGTGTTTCAGTTTAACCATTGAAGCATAAAGTCTCTTAACTAACTAGGACTTAAAAGTCTTTTATATATTGAGGTACATCTCAAGGAGTGCCAAAAAGGTTGATTCATGAAAGTAGCATTGGACTTGCTAGATACCTATTGACAGTTTAAGAAGGAGGCTAATTCAAGGACGGTATTAATAGATGCCTGATACTAAGTGACAACCTCTATGTATAGAATCCTCTAACAACGTCACACTTAACAATGTGTTTGTAACCTTTAATAGGGTTGGCTCCTAAAAGGGCTCACTTCAGAAGAGTGAAAATTTGGGGTACGGGTCCCAATGGTTTTTCCCTTAACAGGGTTTCCACATTAAAATTCATGTGGTATGTGTGTATGATTCATTTCTTTACTATTTTTCATCTTACATAACTAACTCTGGATTGATCGGTATACTCTTCTTATTTACTGAGTTTCAGTAAATAGTTATAGTGCTTATCAGTAATCAAGAAAGAATAAGGATTGACAGAGAAAAATGACAGATAGTTAATCATCATTAGTATTTCATGGCATGCATCGTATAGGGACATAATTATCTAAGATTTATTGATTGGTGGTTAACTTTGAAGGATAAATTTGGGGCCAATGATTCACCCCCCCCCCCTCTATTTTATTACTAACAATTGGTATTAGAGCTTCTATGCTTAGAAAGGAAGGTTTCAAGACCTAAGCTAAATATCACAAGATGAATAGACAAGATGTGCCCAAGCTGCACAAAGATAACTTTTCTTCATGGAAAAGTAGGATAAGACTACACTTATCATGTATTGGTAATGATGTTACTCAATTCCTAGATATTGAATATATGTTTCTCACAACAACATTAATAGTAGATCAATTGAGAGAGAAGCATGAGCACAACTGCATGGTAATAGAGATTTCTTCCTCACTCTCTGATGCTAAATTTGAAGATGTCAAAGATTGCAAAACTTCAAAGATGTGGGACAAAATGAAGCTTATACATGGAGGTGATACAAATTTTCTAAGAGCTAAGGTAGAAAGCCTTAAAGGAAAGTTTGATGATCTCATAATGAAAGAAGGATAAAACAACACATAGTACAACACAAGAATCAAAGAAGTAATCAATGCTATACAAGGAGTTGGAGGTACACTTTAAGAGGAGACTGTGGTCAGTAAAATCTTAAGAACCTTACTTCTTGTATATTCTATTAGATTTTCTTTTATTCAAGAAATGAGATCAGTAGCAAACAATACAATTACTCTTGATAGTTTAATTGGTAGACTGATTTCATTTGAGATGAATAACTTTGATAATAGTGTCTTGCCAAACTTAGAGTCTGCATTTAAATCTTCTATGAGAATAAGAAAATCAAGTCATAGACACACATCTAGAAGAGATAGTGAAAGTGAAAGTGAAGAAGAAGATCTAGATGAAATAGCACTTATGGCTAGAAGAATGCAGAGAGGCAAAGGTAAATACAAAGGCAAGTTACCACTTGTATATTTTAATTGTAAAGGGATTAGACACTTTGCTACACGATGTCCTAACAGAAGAAAATATGATAGAGTTAATGAAAGATCTTTTGAGAAGAAATCTAACAGATGTGATAACAAAGATTACAGAAGTTACCAACAATCAGAAAGAAGAGATACCCAAGACTACAAGGACAAAGGCAAGAAATCCAGCTACCTAGTTGCTTGCAAAGATGAAGATACTGACATCCAAGCTGATGAAGACATCGAGTTGGTGTTTGTGGTTGTGAAAGATGATTCAAATGAGGATGAAAGATATGTAGAAACTACACTCATATGTAAGGTTAGAAAGAATGACATCTCGATTATAGATAGTGGTTGCACTCACCACATGACCGATGACAAAGAAAAGTTTAACACTTTTGAGTATTACAATGGTGGTACAGTAAGAATGGGTAATGATACACCTTGTCTAGTTGAATGTAAAGGAACTATAATGATGAATAACCTGATTAAATGCTTATTGGGTAAAAGGATTGAATTATAATCGATTGAATGTTTCTTAGCTGAATAATTCAGGTCACAAACTAGCATTTGAGCATAAGAAGGCAAAGATCTTTAATGAATCAGGAAGATTGATTGGTACTAGTGAACAAACAAAAGGTAACTTATTCTATCTCCGTGATACTAACACCACTTGCTTAATGACTAGAAATCAAGACATATGGTTGTGGCACAAAATATTGTGTCATGTGAATTTTGACAACATGATGAAAATAAGCAAAATGAGAAATGTAAGAGGCTTACCGACGATGTCAAAGCCTAACAACATCATGTGCAAGAATTGTCAAAAAGGTAAGATGAAAAAGTCTAGTTTTAAAACTAAAACCCATACATCTGATGATATTCTAGAATTATTCCATACTGATCTATGTGGACCAATGAGGACAAAGAGTTATTATGGAGATAGATATTTTATTCTCTTTGTTGATGATTATTCTACAATCATGACGGTTATGTTTCTAAAAGATAAATATGAACCATTAAAGATGTTTACATGGTATAAGGCTATGGTAGAGAAACAAAGTGGTAAGGATTTGAAATTATTGAGATCAGATAGAGAAGGAGAGTTTATATCAGATGAATTCACTAATTCCTGCAATGAGTATGGTATAAAAAGATAGGTTTCTGCACCAAGAACACCACAACAAAATGGGATTGCTGAGAGAAGGAACAGATCCATAGTTGATTGTGCTAGAACACGAATGATAGAAAAAGGCATCACCCAAATCTTCTAGAGGGAATCTTTTAGTACTATTGTCTACACATTAAATAGAGTACAATTGATGAAGGACACAAAGAAGACACCCTATGAGCTATGGTATGGTAAAACACCCAATGTACAAGTTACTTCAAAATCTTTGCTAGTCAATGTTATATCTTAAAGGATGATAGAAATGGAAATCTTGATGCCAAAAGTGATGAAGGTATATTTTTAGGATATTCCACCAACAGAAAGGCTTATAAATGTCTTATTAAAGCTTCTAACAAAATTGTTGAAAGTGCAAATGTGAAGATAGATGAATTTGCAGAAAAGAATGAGCTAGAAAGAATAAAAGAACCAGAGGACTACAACATGTTTGTATACTATGAAGAACCTAACACTCTACCTGAGAAATAATGCTTAATTCCAGAGAAACAGAATGTTGTAACCAATGGTTAGGCTTCAAATATCGATGGTCAGGAAAATAATGAAAATAATGTATAGAGTGATGAAGAATAGAATCAAGGACAAAATGATGATCAAGATGATAAAGAAAGAGCTGAACTAATTCTTGCCAGATATGTAAGAAGGAACCATCCAGAGATCCAGATCATAGGAGATAAGAAAGTTGGTACAAGAACAAGAAGTAAGTCTCTAAACACAAGTTATTTAATTTGTGAGTTTGAACCAAAAAAATATCAATGCTACACTTGATAATGAAGAATGGATAAGTGCTATGAATGATGAGATTGAGAAAATTGAGAAAAATAAGACATGGTCACTTGTACCAAGACCAGATGACAAGAATGTCATTTGTACTAAATGGATATTTAGGAACAAGCTGAATGAGAATGGAGAAGTCACAAGAAACAAATAAAGACTAGTATGTAAGGGGTATGCACAAGAGGAAGGTATTGACTATGGAGAGACCTTATCACCCATTGCTAGGATAGAAGGTGTAAGAATACGACTTTCTTATGCTGCATTTAAATGATTTAAGTTATACCATATGGATGTCAATTCAGCATTCCTAAATGGAATACTTGAGAAGGGGTATATATTGAGCAACCAGAAGGGTTTGTAGATCCAGACAAGAGAAACATAGTATGTAGACTTCATAAAGCCTTGTATGGATTGAAACAAGATCCTAGATCCTGGTATGAATGACTTCATTCCTATCTTATAAGTATTGGATTTGTAAGGACTAGTGAAAATAGTAATCTTTATTTGATTGAAGATACTATCACTAACACTTTGAGTGCTGAAATATTTGTTGATGACATCATATTTGGAGGCAATAATATGCTATGAAAATCATTTTCTAATGAGATGAGAAAATATTTTGAGATGTCTATGTTTGGAGAGATCAAGTTCTTTCTTGGTCTACAGAGCATGCAATAATGTGAAGGTGTTTTTATTACATAGTCCAAATACATTAAAGAGGTCCTAAAAATATTCAAGATGGAAGATTCCAAACCAATTACAACACCGATGGTTACTAGATGTAATTTGACAAAGGAGGACAAGACACTAGACATAAATCAGACTTTGTACAGATCAATGATTGGAAAACTCATGTATGATGTACACACTAGACCAGATATTGCACATGTAGTAGGAATAGTTGCAAGATTTCCTCCTAATCCCAGAGAGTCACATAAGACTGCTATGAAAATAATTTTAAGATATATGAAGAATACCAAGGAATATGGTTTATGGTATAGAAGAGAAGGAAAATTTGAACTTAAGGTGTTTACCGACGTTGATTGGGCTGTAAATCTTAATGACCGAAAGAGCACAACTAGAGGAGCATTCTTTATGGGTGACAAACTTGTCACATGGATTAGCAAAAATCAAGGATGCATCTCTCAGTCTACTGTAGTAGTAGAGTATGTTGCTTCTACTACAAATTGCTCAAATATTGCATGGATCAAACAGTTACTAGAAGGTATGCATATGAAGATCCTAGCACCAGTAATTATCTATTGTGATAACACTAGTGCAATAAATATTTCCAAGAATCCAGTCATGCATGCTAAGAATAAACACATTGCCATTAAGTATCATTATTTGAGAGAACAATTTCAATCAAAAGAGGTGATACTTGAGTATGTGAAATCCAAAGAACAATTAGCTGATATCTTTACTAATCCACTTCCCAAGGATGCATTTGAGTACTTGAGAAAGAGACTAGGGGTCAAACCCTTGTCTACTAGTCAGTAAAATGACTAGAAGGTTGCATCAGCCTACATATTATCAGAATATCATTAATGTTGATGCAAGCAAAGAGATAAAATTCAAGGCTACATCTATATACAGACAGGTATATATCATCATCGAGCACTAGAGCATATTGTTGTATTGCTGATGGATAAGGGCAATTCAAGGAATATATTATGGATGGAGAGAAATGATTGTTTGACATTAATGTGAGATATTTGTAAGATATTTGTTTGGAATTTTTATCAAAGGGAGAGATATTATCCATATTTACACATTCTTTAGAAAAGAATCTGATTATCCATTATCACATTACTCCAACATGGAGAGATTATATCCTTAGGGAGAGAAATTGTATGGAAAGATTATACAAAGGGAGAATTGCTGACAAGAGAAAAAGACATCAAAAGATAAGAATAGTAAAGGGAGAGAAATTGACACAAGGAGAGAACACAACACATCAGAAGATACAGAGCTGCAAGAATCAAATCTAAGCTAAAACAGATCTTTCCAATGGTTAGCAATTTATTGGTTAACAGTACAAAAAGATTGGTAGTTTGATGAATCTCAACTATTGTATTTCATATTGTATTAGAAATAGTATAGTGTGATAATATAGTATGTTGCCACCAATTCCAAAGGGAGAGATTGATGACATGTAACTAATTGAATGTTTGATAATGTTAAGTTGAAAGATAATGCAAGTCATTAAATCAGTTAATGGATTGTATTTTCATTGATGTCAATTTGATATCATCTATACGGTCATGTACATAATGCCAAAGACTTTGAAGAACCAAAGGAACCAATGTTATGCTTTCAACAAATAATAAAAGTGAAGTATTCACTATGTGAAAAAAAAAAACACTAACGGAGTGCACGCTGTCAGATAGAACAAAGAAGAATAGTCATAGTGATACCCAATGATCAGAAGCATAGTGTTTCCCGATGAAGAAAAACCACAGAATTCCTAACGAGCAAAGTCACAAGGTTTCCCGACGAGCTAAAGACTCAGAATGCCCGATGACCAAAGATACAGAGTTGCCCGACGAGTAAAATACCAATGATGCCCCACAAACAAAGATCATGAAGCTAATTGGAGGCTCACTGATGAATCAATCAATTGTCACTGATGACTAACTATAGTGGCGACCGATAGAACATAGAGTTCAGAAAATGACAAAATATCTACCTGACAGAGCTAAATATAGACTTAATTGGTTGTCTACTTTTCTTTATTTGACCAGAGAGAAGTGATTGATTTAAAGATGATTTGTATAGTTGGAAAGAATATATCTATGAGACAAATCATGAATTATGCTTTAAAACTAATTGGCTGGATTGTTTATCACACCAAGAATCAAGAACCAAGAAACAATGAATATTATGTCTATTTAAGAGACAAGCTTAATTCATTTATGAATGGGATTAAGGGGAGTGAATAGAAGGAGTATGCTAAAGACAAATTGGTGAAGAACAACTTCATGCACTACTGATCAAACAAGCTAAAGGAAGAGCTAAGGAAGTCTGCAGACACCGACAAACATTGAGCACAACATCACAAAGTAGAAAGTGTGGAGCACAAGGATTGAATTGATACATTGGTCAGAGAGGTAATGTACTTAAATATATCTAAAAATCTGCAATTCAAGTTGCAATATGAACAAGTTATAGTGTTTTAGTTTAACCATTGAAGCATAAAGTCTCTTAACTGACCAGGACTTAACAGTCTTCTATATATTGAGGTACATCTCAAGGAGTGCCAAAAAGGTTGATTCATGAAAGTAGCATTGGACTTTCCTGATACCTATTGATAGTCTAAGAAGGAGGGTAATTCCAGGATTGTAGCAATAGATGCCGGATACTAAGTGACAACCTCTATGTATAAAATTCACTAACAAGGTTACACTTAACAGTGTGTTTGTAAAGTTTAACAGGGTTGGATCCTAATAGGGCTCAATTCAGAAGAGTGAAAATTTGGGCTACCAGTCCCAGTGGCATTTCCCTTAACAAGGTTTCCAAGTTAAAATTCATGTTTTATGTGTGTGTGATTCATTTCTTTACTATTTTGCATCTTACATAACTAACTCTCGATTGATTGGTATACTCTGCTTAGTTACTGAGTTTCGGTAAATAGTTATACTGCTTATCGGTAATCAAGAAAGAATAATGATTGACAAATAAAATTGATAGACAGTTAATCATCATTGGTATTTCATGGCATGCATCTTGTAGGGACATAATAATCTGATATTTATTGATTGGTGGTTATGTTTGAAGGATAAATTTGAGGCCACTGATTCACCCCCCCTCTCAGTTATTACTAACATTTAGGATATGGGTTCCTGAATCTGCAATCTCTAGCAAGGTGACCAACCCTATATCATTGAAAATAAGGCATACCAGTTGACTTCCAAGGTCCAAAATTTCCTCTTTGAGTTCTCATTCTACAATTTACTGCAAGGCAACCATATTTACCACATATCAAGTCTGTAACATTGAATTTTATTTCCCTTCCAATAATGTTCATAGGTTTGATAGAAGATCTAGGTGCATACACTCTTGACCTACATTCTCCAACTTTGTTTCCATATTTATTGCATGTAAAATAGTAGCCATGAAAACAAAAACTACTGTTAGGCCTAGATCTACACTCATAAGCAGTATGACCATACTTACGAAAATTAAAATAGTAACTATTAAAAGGATAAGGTCTATTCACCAGTTTTCTTCTACATGCATTTTCAGTATGACCATGCTTTCTCCAATTAAAGAAAATAGGTTTGTTAGGTTTCTAACCAAAATTGCCTGTATAGACCTTGAGATCTTTCTGTGACTTCTTAAGATCACAATTAGATGATTCACTATTTTAAAATGCTCCTTGTACTATGTAACCAATACTGGTTGTGTCTTTTTTTCTTCTTTGTTTTATCAGTTGTTTATCAATATTCTATGAGATTTTATTATATTATTTAATATTTTTGTTTGATTCTTTCTCATCTTGCAATTCCTTCTTCAATTTCTCATTATCCTCTCTAAGTCTTTCATTTTCACTTAGAATTTGCAGGTTCTCCTCAGACGTATTATGAAGGTACTCATGCATGACAACATTTCTCTTATGTTATCCAAAGGAATTGTTCCTCTATTTCCCTCAATGGATCCTCAACAATTTTCTTATCATCTTCAACAATATTCCTTGTATCTTTAGTTATTCTTCTTCCTTAAAGGTCATCACACATCCTAACAGACTGAATTTCAAGCCCTCTTTTCAGATTTAACACTTCTTCTTTAAGTCTTTCCTTCTTATCCATCAAGTATGAAATTTCTTCCTCAGATTCTTCAGACATAATACCTTCACATAATTGATCAATGCAACCATGTCTTTCACATAACTACTCAGTAAGTTCTCTCCATTTGGCAAGTGACTTTTTCAGGTTTTCTTATAGCTCAATGATCATCTTGTTTGTATTCTCAAGTTGCATCACATACCTATAACCCTCCACGATAGTCGATATTTTCCTCAAGCTATTAGGCTTACCACTAAGAGGACCGATGCTCTAATACCAACTGTTAGAACTCTTAGGTACTAAGAGGGGGTGAGCCAATACAAGTAGGTCAAATTCAACCAATAATTTGAATAACAATATTAATTTCCAAATCACAAAGCATATAACTGAAGTAAGAAAATAGAATTAAACAATTTCAAGAATCTACAAACTTATCATACATAAAACATATATTTTTTTGTGGAAACCCTTGGTTAGAGGGAGAAAACCATGGTGAGGATGACACCCACAAGCCCACTACTATAGTAAATGATTTTTCCCTATTAGGAGCTATAAATACCCTTTCTGAGGGTTCACCCTATTAGGAGTGTCAAGCAGACTGTTAGGAGTACAACCAGATCAATTATAATCTACCTCACAATAATATTTAAAACTCTTTCAATGAGTTCACCCAGTTAAGGGATTTACAATAAGAACATGTTAGAGTTCACCCAGTTAGGGTATTTTGCTTGCTACAACTATTAGAGAACAATATGATGATTGATCTGGATGTAGCACTGCTCACTTGTCAGATCCAATTTTTTCTTTGTACTCTATAACTGCTTACTACACTGACTCAATCAGTTCTATGATTGCAACCCTAAATTAAATTGATTGAAATAACAAAACCCTAATTGTGTCACTCACAACAACAACCATTTCAATACGAGCGATTCTCTTTAAATACATAACTTGCACTGACATTAAACATACCAAGAATGATCTTCAAATTCTTTATCATGTAATCACCACAAACCCAAGTGATAATCTTGATGTGTAATACATTTTATCATGACCACATTGGATTAAAATAAGGTTTGCAAGTTATATCTGCAAGTGGTATCCTTTAAAATCTAATTTTATTTCCATATTTGATCATATGATACACTTATTTTTAACATATTTGAGTTCATAATTTTAATCAGTGAATATGTAAATATAGTTTGTATATATTTCTTCTTCATAATACTGAAAAAGTCCATAACTGGGGTAAATTGATCTCCACCTCTTTAATAAAACAACTTGAGGGTGCAAATGCCAAGAATTATTTGTACATGTTTCTTACTTAAAGAATATTATATTTGTCATAGATCAATTTAATTTTCATTCTACCAAATTAGAATTCTACCACTAAAGTGCCAATTTTTTTTTTTTTTATGCTTCAGCATAGTAAATACTAAATATAGTAGAATTGCATGTCTGACTCACTATGAATGGTAGTTGATTATTTATGGTCAAGTTAAAGAAGGATTTGGTGCCACATTTGATTGCCAATACACTATGATGTTGATCAATATTTTATTTAGATATCAATAGTACACCACCTAATCCTACTACATTAATTGATACTGTCATTTTGGTTATACTAAAATCCATGACACCTCCATTAAATTGAGTTACTTTGAAGGAAAAAAGCTTCAGGAGAATAACAGACATGAGGTTTTAGTGGCTACATTTTAGAGGAAGAAATGACAAATCAAGCAGATAAAATAGAAATATGCTTAGGGAGCTGGGATATTGAAGAGGGTTTTAGCCAAGAGAGATTACAAAGATGGATAAGTAATGTTCCATCAAAAGGAGGATGACATTATCATGTTTTTTTACAAGAGCATGGGGTCACGACTCACAATGTTGTTAATTTTATAACCACTTTTCTTAAGTGACTTTTCAAAATCAACAAATTATCTTAGAGATTTGATCAAATGCAAATCCAAAAATCACGAAGCCAATTCCCAAGAGTTCACTTCTAATATTTTTCTCTTAAATCTATAGGATATGTGGTAAATGTGAAGAGAACTATAAACAAACAATATCTTTAGCCGTATAATCAAAAAATATAGATTTAAATAGGTAAAGACATAAAAACATAGAAAAAGCCAAGTGAAAGGACATTTATCACCAACAAGGCAAAAACTTGAGCAAGGCAACTAGTTCATAAAAGATGAAGAGCATATGTAGAGTAGGGATCTATATAATGGATTAGTATAGAATAATGGATCTACTAGGCTATATGGGATTAAAATTATGGAGAAAGAAAAATTTGTAGACTTTGTGAAGAAAATCAGTCATAGCAGAGCAAATTTATGAAGTAAAAAGAGACAAATGGTAGATTGGTAAAGGGAAGTGCATGCGGATTTGGGAGGGAATGTGTATGACAATGGTTGCATCATTATACTAACAACTATTTTCTAGAAGATGATGCAATGACTAAATGTCCCACTAAGATTGAATATCCAATTGATGTCCACGACTTAGAAAATATTGATGTTGGACATGCTTTGGAGGAAAATCCATGTTTGGAGTTAGATTCAATTTACGAAGAAATTGAAATTGAGTGAGAAAGAACATATTTAATTCCCTGATTCCAATAACTTGGGATTAGTGGTTACCCATAAATAGGTGGTAGATCTTTGTTGCCAACCCTAGTGACAATGCTTAATATTATGACTTTTTAAATTTATTATAAGTATTTTTTATAGTGGAACATAAGGATGATTAAAAATTAGTAAATATATATCAAATATATCTTTTTAAAAACAAAAAACTACATTGTACTAAGGAGAGTTTGCATTTTTTAATTATAAAAAATTCAAACAAAAATTGACATTCCATCTACCTCAATTTTTCTAAAAATATTGAACACTTCAAATTATTCTCTTAAATTTATGAAAAAAGAGATAAATTCAGCTTTTTATATAAACAAAAAATATAAGTATAAACTACATTAATAGTTCTACATTTTAATTTTGTTTTACATTTTAAAATTTAAATCATAAATATCCCTTTAAGGTGCTTGAGTTTGAAATTGTATTTGTGTTGACAATTTCCTTTAAGTGTGACATAAATATGTACTTTTATTCCTTCAATATTTCTTACAAATTCCTACTAATTTTCTCTTGTCCTAATCTAGTCACGATATATTGCTTATGATCCTTCTTTTCTTAATCAACATGGGGCATGAACCTTGACCCCACATGTTCATTTCTTCATGGGATGATTTTAATGTTGGATATAATTTTTGATTAGTTGATATTTCATCAATTAATTATGGTTTTTTGTATTCTTATTAATAGTTAATCATATTAATAGTATCCATTGAAAGCTCCTTGAACACATTTTGTTTATTTCTCCTTTGCTCTTTTTCCACCTTAAATATTCTCATTTCTTCTTATATTAATCCTTTCTCTTCAATGTTCTTAATAGTGGCCCTTGTAGTGTTATCTAACTATTCTTCATTATTTAAACAATATTAATCTTGTATAGTAGCAACCCGTCTAGCACATTCTAATTCATAGCCTTTTATATCCTTTTGTATTACCTATTTCTTCTCTCTTCTAAACCCACTTCAAAAAAAATTCTTCCATCCCCAACTCCATTGCTAACTTAATCTCTTCCATGATCTTTGTGTTTCTTGCTATCTTTTTTGCCATGATTATTTTAATTTGATTTAGTATTTTATTAATCTTTTAATTCAACCCTAATGTCTTACCCTCGTCTTATCTTTAATTGTCATCCACTAGGTTCCTAACCCCCTCTCACAAGGCTAGAACTTTAAGATTTCAATTGGTAACTATTCATGTACCAATTATATGATATTAAACATGTTATATGCAAGTTACGTCAACTTTTTGTATCATATATTAATCATTTCCTAAATTATAAACATATATCTTCGGTACAATATTCACTTTCTCAACCCTCTTTCTATTATATTGGCATTCTATTACATTCTAATGTGTCATTTCATATATGTTCCACTACTTATTCTCCTTCTTTCTTTGCTTTCTTTTTCAACCTTTAGATGATTACAAGTAAATTGTGGGGTTAGGCCCCACTCCCAATAAAACAAAAATCCTACGGGATGCATCAGACCCACAAATGGGGAGCACAGCACTCTTTAGAAAATTGACTGAGAATTAAAGAGACCTCATAAACTTGAGAGCCGAAGGAGACTGAAAACCCTAGCCTATAAAAACCCGAGAAGGCGACTGCCCAAAAGTAATAAATTATCTAGCCTTTGTAGTCATTCCTTTCCTCGTGCTCCTAGCGAGAAGAGCTTCCATTGTCCATTGAGTGGCATCATCAACAACATCTCTCCCTTCAGATTGGAGCTTTTAAGCTTAAGATTTTCGTTATTTCTTCTTTTTAGATGAGGTGTTTGGTTTGGAGACGCCACTAGCTGTTTGGGAAATAGTGTACTGCTTAGTTGGAACAACCAAATCATCAAGATAAAAAAAATTAGAACAATCTGCATCCAAGTCATCCATGAATGTGTAAGATCCGTCAGAATCATTGCCATCCACCTCAACATGCAAGGAGGGATAAGTCACTAGAGGAGCTATGAAGGTTTGGAAAGAGAAGGCCCATCTTGTGAGCTCTGAATCAACAATCTTGTGAGCATCCGGATTACCTGACTTCTTAACCCAATTCTTAAAGGTAATATTTCTTCTAATGCTAGACCAGGGAGAATCACAATAAACAATCTTGTGTCAATCATGTTGCACAGGAAGCACCTTAGTGGGAGGACTTCATAGTTGAGATATTGGGCCCAAGTACCATGATAATAATGGATTAAAATAGAATGATGAACTGGCTCAATAATAGCACAAACTCTGGTGAATCTGCTATAGGGAGACGTCGAAGAAGAATCTAATTACACAAAGTATCCAATCTACTCAATCATTTCCTTGATCTGACCTACTGCGTGCATGACCAAAGGAAGATTATACAAACTGATCCAAACACCGATGGTCGTGATCTTCGTAGCCGCAGCGTCGAAAAATGGAGACCATGGAGAAATATAAGGACCCGCATGATAAAAAAAACCAGGGTCCATTCTGGCGCACAAAATTGTAATCCTCAGAAGAAGAAAACCGGAGAAGAAAGAAACTGAAATCCTGAATGTCAACAAATTTGCCAACTGAAGGGCGTTGGCACATGCTATCAATACATGCATTTGACATGTGAAATTCTGTAGGATCTACTGCAAATCACACCTTAGAGTTTCCCATAGAGTAGACAACAACCGAGGACATAATATTATCACCACAACTTGCTTTTTGCAGAAATCAGTGGCGCATGTTACAACCGTCAATGAAAAAGAGGGGTGTTGATGGAAGAGAGGAAAAATGAGCGGGAGCCGCTGGAGACAGGATCGGATGGTCATTTAGAGGGAACCCTAGGTTTTCGCATCTTGGAGTGAATGTGTGGATCTTTCCTAGCTTCATGTTTCTTCTTTCTTGGCTAGTAGCTGCTTCCACCAAATGGCTCCATCCGACGAGCTCCATAGCAAGGTAGATGATGCTGGCTCCAAACATTGCGCGTCTGACCTAAAGATAAAATGGTGATTATGATGACTAGGAATGACACTCAAAAGCGTGTTTCTTTTATACATATTGTACTATTTTGATGTATTGGTGGTTAGCTAGATGTGTCAAATTTTCTCCGTGGTGGTTGAAAGTGGTTGTAGTATTGGCTTTATCTTGGTAACATTTCTCATTGGATATCTAGAAATACCCTCATTGTCCTAATAGAGAGAAGAATGTAAGACATACATTATCATTCTTGTTAATTGGCTTGACCTAATTGTGACTTGACCATGTATCTTGTATTATTATTCTATCTATATATATTTTTTGGATTACTTTTTATGTGTGTATTAATTATATAGAATATTTTGGAGAATTAACACATTATCATAATCAAATCTTGTTAAATTTGATATATAAATGATACTAATCATTTTAGAAATATAAGGTCTATGATGTTACTAGGATTAGTGACATTTATCACCAAGTGAATAAAAGAACCTATTGGACAAAGAAAATAACACAAACTTGGAACCACTTACCAAAGCAATGTTAATCTACTCTACTCAAAACACAAACCACACTAAAAATTAAGATCAAGTATTAACAAAACACAATAAAAATATAAAATTATTTCACCAAATTAAACCTTATTTTATGAAAGAGAGGTTTAGTAATGTGGGTGCTCATAAATTATTAACATAAAATTGTATTAAAATGACTTGGGTTGATGACAATTTATAGAAACTCAAAGGGTTGAATGAATGCTGAAGATCAATTTGTAAGATGAAAGGCTTAGAATGTTTGAGATCTCTCAAGCATGGAGAGGATGAAAAGTGGCAAGAGGAGATTGGATGAGGATGATAGCTTCAAGATATTTGTAAAATTAAGGGGTAAGATTTTGCATGGGATTTAGTAGAGGGATAGGTTTTGATAAGTAATATTAAGTAGCCTAATAGAACCTCCAAAAAGGTGACTTTTTCATGATACATATTTCAAGAGTAAAGGATAATTTAAAGTGATCAAGAGGTGGATTTCCCCATTCCCAAAGTAACATAAATAGAATAAAAAATTTAGGAGTCTAATTTTGACCCATGTGTTTTCTACACAAGAAGCAAATCTTATGGGAATTTGTGATGTCTAAGTCCACTCTTAATGATTGATTATCCCATGAGTGACTACATAGTAAGGGGAGATTAGGGGTATATGATGGAGAATGGCTAAAAGAGAAAATTAAATTAATGTAACTATTTGTTTAATTTATTTTGGTGAAGTATAGACATTAGGCTAGGTAAATAATTATTTTTGAAGGGTTAGACCTTAAGGAAAATGGAAAATTGATTTTGGAGGAAGATAAAGATAGCGAGATTGTTAAGGATTGAATAGTTAGGATGTCTAAATATCAAAGAGTAAAATAGAAAAATAAAAATAAAACAACTTAATAAAATATGAATGATAAATTTTAAGTGTTTATAAAATCTATTAATAATTTATATTTTGTAAGCAATCAAGTACCTACGATTTTTATTACGTTAATTTTGTTTTGGTAAATTGAAGACACAAAGCCCACTCCCATGTATAAAATTAATCGTCATACTCCACATCAATCCTCAAACAAAGGTACTCTAAACTTCTTAAACAAAGTAGGAAAAAAATTGGAATATTTAGACCAAAATAAGGGTAAAAAATAGATTTATGTATGATGATTTTTGAAAATAATTTTAGACATCTAAAGTATATTTTTGCATAGTCCATTGGCTGCTTCTAATGAAAATCACCAACCTTTAAAAAAATCTTTGTAGGGAGGTCATTAGAGAGCTTCATCTCCATACAAATTCATGGACATGTGGAGCTTTGATAATTGATTGTTTGATTTGAGGTGCAAGGGTAACTTTCATAGGCTTCAATAATTCTAGTTCCAAAAATTATAAACAAAGATAAGGAAAATGCACCAAGGATAAGGTTGATGAGAAAGTTTTAGTTTGCAAATCAAAAGAGGAGATGGATCCAAAACATTCTTGAAATTTATCCTAATACTAGAGTGGTGATTGTGTGGAAGAAGTTGTAGAGCTAGGGACACAAGAAAAAAATCAACAATCCAACACATTCTTGAAGTTTAACCTACCACCAAAGAAAGGCAGTGAAAGAGTTCACACATGGCACATACACTAGGTTCCCTTGCAAGAAGAAAACCATCACTTGTACCCTGAATACTATCACCCAGGTGCATCAAAACAAGTGAAGTAGCATCACATTTTGAATATTTTTAAACCTCTTTAAGAATAAATTAAGTTGCAACTCCATGTTAATTTTTTTATGGGACATGTATGTTTTTCAGAATATTTCCTTAATATTACATAAACTTTCACTTTGAAATAATGATATCAATAAAAATATTGTCACCACTATGACATTTTTTTAATTAGGAAATTATGATCTTAGGGAGTGGTGCCTCTATAAAATAATACGATAAAAAATTACAGAAATTTAATTATTTTTAATAAAAATAAATTATATATAAAACTTTAATAATTTAGTTTCAGGCACCCTCCAAAACCTGTTTTACTTAATCAAAAACTTTAATAATTTATTATATTGTCATATTCTATTTTATCTAATTTCGATCACATGGTTGTCTATTTGATTTAAAAAGTGGAAGAAGTATAAATTAATATTAATTATTGTGAAGGATGAAGATGTTAATAAAAATAAAATGGAACATTGAAATGAAAATACCAAATTCACACTTACACTTGTTTGATAAAGGCCTAAATATATGTATAAAATCAAATGATAAACAATAATATCAGAGAAAAGACCCTTGATTGCTCCATTGTTTACTTGGTATGTGCTTGAATGCTTGAAATATAGGTTGTTATCATAAATTCATCATAACCATCATAGCATAATGATGGATTAATGCTTGATATTTGATCAATGATGAGCTTGAAACATGATAATGGTTGCTTGATAGTGATTGTGTTCTTAATAATAATGTGATCACTTGATCATGGTTGTAGATAATGAAGCTCGTGATAATGATCTAGGAAAACATGAATGAACAAAGGGTTATTTTATATGTTTTACTTAACATTAAATCATTAATGGAGATTAATAATAAACATCAATCAATGAAAAAATTTAGAAATGGTACGACCTAAAATTAGCACAATTGTATGGATTGATGAGGTGAAATAAATATGAAGGATAAATTGCATTGGTAATGGATGGAGAAATAAATAAATTTTAATTCCGTGTATTTTTGTAGCCTCTTATAAACTATAGTGCATATGGTGAACCTTTTAACATGATCAGTGATGTTGACGTGACACACCTCTAGTACCATGTAGTCTAGGGGAGACTAGACCTCATGACCTCTTTCCTACCAAGTAAAACTCTTGTCAATCATGATAGGCCCCCAACTTGAAAATGATTTAATTATAATGGACCAAAATTATGAATTAATTATATAATATAATTGGGTATTTTTAGGATCATGGTGGGCCAAAGTAGCTCCTTAAGCGATAATAAAATTTTAGAAAAACTGAGTTGAGTAGCTTGATGTAAAAAAGTTCAATAGGTAATCAATCTTATATAAAATAAAAATATGTAAGAATATAATCTATAGGAAATTGAATGTAGTTTTTAAGATAGTATTTTTTTTTGAAAAAAAATTAATCTATTTGGTGAAAAATTTAAAGTTCAATGGAGTAATACAAAATTTCAGGAAAAAAATAAGAAGGATGTGTATGTGTGACCACCATAATAACAATAAAATGATAATGTTTTTTTATGGGATTCTAGATATAAGTAGAATAATCATGTCTGGATGTGACATATATTTTGTAATTTTTTTCAAGTAAATAATTAATTATGATTTTTAAGTACTTTCTTAGAATATAAAAACTTGTATCTCACATCCATAACTTGGTGAAAACTTTATAAATTTTATTTTTTTTGTTATAGTATGCAAAGCATAGAGTGTGATGCATGTTTCAAATTTGAAAAAATTTATACCATTTAAAATTTATAGATGTTTTTCATTCATCCTATCAAATGAATAATAATAATTTATTAAACTCAAAATTAGACAAACTTTATATTGGTGTAAAGTTGAGAATCTCTAAAAGAAAACCCTTCTTATTTCATTAATTTTGGGTGAAAAAAAGTTATCATCTATATGGTTGAAGTCTAGTAATGCAAGGAAGTATCATAAACACATTTTTTGGGTTGACTTTCTAGGTTTGGCATCCCTAAGCAAAATCCTATATTAATCCTAAGGCATATCCCAAGCCTGCAGATTTGTGCTAGAGGTATGGGATATCCAATGCATATAAAATATCTAATATGTATCGGATATTCAATACATTTAGTATATTATTGCACTATATAATATATCATATAATACAAAATTCTATAATATCTATTGTTAGAATATTTAATTTGCCCTTGTATTTATTTATTTAATTAGGATATTCTAAGAAATCCCTACATATATTTTGTACTCTAGTCCATGTGGGAGGACATGTTATATTTTGTAATTCCTTCAATAAGGAAATTAGATATTCCTCCTTAAGAGGATCTTGACACTTTGCACACCTATTATGGATGTTGGCATTCATAGATTGGTGAGTTACTTGATAAATCCTCTCCTCATCTCTACAAAAGAGATGCTCTCCTCTCTCATTTCTAATCTTTGGGGTCATTGTAATGAGCTAATTGCTCACTCTCTCTATTTATTAGGCTTTTCCATCTTCATAATATCACAAGGGGTGTTTCTTTGTTTCCCCCTTTCAAAATCTTCTTCTCTCATTGTTTTGTCTTTTGGGGTACTTTCTCCTAGCTCTTGGTTTTCTCATGGCAATAATTACTTCTTCACATACCTCTCTTGGATTATTTTCATTTCATTTATCTTATTATTTTTCTTACATGGTATCAGAGCTTGGGTTGCAAATCCTTGTTTGAGTGTAGTGTTGAAGGTTTTCATTCTTGTGAGCACATCTTTGGAGATTCTTTTTTGAGAGAGAATCTTGGGCTTCATTTTCTAATTCTTGGTTGCAGATTTTGTATCTTTATTTTCTCTAACCCTCATTGGTTGTCTTGCCACCAGAGATTGCATTTGAATTTTTTTTGGGTTTGGCTAGTTTCAGCCAAACCCATTTCAATCTACATTTTCAATACACCTCTTTCGGGCCAACCACAAGGTTTTACACATTTTTCTCTCTCATTTTGTGTAGGTTTTCATCTCATTGTTTTTTAATAAATGTATTTGCAGGTTTAATCCGAGTTAATATCTCACACTTTTGTAGTTTGTCAATGTAGTTCTGTATTTATTTCATCTACATGGTTTATCAGGTTGGATTTGTAGGATTCTCTTCATAAGACATTATTTATCAATATCTTTTTTCTCTCTCTAATCTTATTCTTTGCAGGTTTATATATCTTTTTTTTCTATTAAATATATATCTCTCTCAGATTTTTACTATGCATGCAGGCACTTCTTTGGTCTTTCAATTTTTTTATTAATAGTTTGGTTGCAGGATTATCTCTCTCTATTCCGCTCTCTATTTGCAGAAATAAATCCTTCTTGTTCTTGGTTTGCAGTGTGTTATTTGATATATCTTTATCTGTTGTTTTGTTTTTTACTATACATATATTCATCCATCTCTTTTAATCGTGGTTGTTGTTTGCTATTTCAAAGTAGCATTTACTCTTGTTGATAAACCTTGCTGGTTTTCTACACATCTTCTTCTAATCTTCTTCTTGCACAACCTCTTTCCCTCTTCTCACGGCTCATTTTTTCTTATTTTTTCCTGTGCCCACCCCCATCCTTCACTCCTTAACTTCCTTCACAGCTTCTTATCTCATATGCGTAGCTTTTTCTTGTCTTACATTTTCTATGCAACCCCTATCTTGTTAGGTAGCTCGTTGTGCAACTGCTTCTAACTCACAATAATATTGAAATCAATTCATATCCAATTAAAATACATTCTATCCTATCTAATATCATATATAACCCAATTAAAATAATTTCATTTCCTAACTCCCTTATACCTCTCACAACATCTCCTCCCTCATGTAGTAGAGATGCAGCTCCTTCTTGTCTTCCTTGCGCAGAATTCTCTCCCTTTCTCTTCATCACCTTATATCTCCTTTTCTTCCCTTATGCCTCCCTTATCACCTTTCTCACGTTGATCCTCATCGCTCCCATGCAGTTTCCTTCTTCCCCAACACCCATCCAACTTCTCTTCCCTAACTCTCACGCAGTTGCCTTGCTATGTTGCTCCTCCTTTCCTTTGTTGCTCCCTTGCACAACTTGCTTCCTTGCACAAATTTAGAACTTTGCTCCAAAATTTTCCTACTTTTCTTCCCTGTGAAAAGTGCTTCCTTCCTTTGTAGGTTCATCTTGTTTCAGCACAACATTTGGTCAACATTTTTTTCTTTGCAGTTTCCTTCGTAGACCTTCAGATTCTTAAGCAAATTCTCTACTATGTCTTGGTAAATCTCTCACCTCTATCCTATTCTTTCTGCTCTTCCTTCCACTCTTCTTTATTATTATCTATTCTTTTTAATAATAATAATTTTTGTTTAACTTCTTTTGTTTGTATATTAATTGATAATTCAAGTAATTATTTTTCTTTTAACTATCACTCTTAATTTCATAAAGTTTTAATGTATTTTTTAAATTTGTACTTATTCATTGTTAATACATTATTCTTAAAATTTTATTATAATCCAGTTCAACATTTAATTTTATGTTTATCAATTACAATTAATTATTTTAACGTTTTAATCAAAAAAAGAAGAAAACTCACTCTTTCACCATTCAAACTTTGATCAAAAATAAGTTAAATCTCATTTTTAGATTATTTGAAGGTTTCTCGTCACTATTTTCAGGTGATTTTGTCCAATCCTAAGAAAATTATTCTTGTTAAAATCATGTCTATGCTTTTCCCAAAATTAAGTTAATAAAAACCTCATTGCACTTTTTTTTGAAAAGATAGTCATGTGACTCAAAATTGATTTTAAATGAAAAAAGGGAAGTGTGTATATATAAGGTATACATTCACGAAATTAAGGTACAATCTATCAATTCTATGGAAACAAAAGTCTAATTTAACTCGAAGAATTGACAAAATAACATTTAGCATTCCATGGATCTCTAACTAAGCATGCTAATGGAGCTCTCAATCTTAATCTCCATTAGTGATAGTCCTAGAATGAGAATTGATGTATGATCGTGCCTAAACTAGTTCTCAACTCTCAAATTGCAATGCAATTCCTTCAATTATGCTCTCAATTGCTCAAATTATGCTCTCAATTTTTTCTCAAATGTGATGCTCTTGAGAAAATTCTCTATAGTGTAGATGCAATTTCTCATGAATGTCTAGAATCCTTAATGCTCTCAAAATGCATAGTATTTATAGGATTTCCCAAGGGTATGGGGTAGAGTTAAGTTGACCATGATCAAAGCTTGGTTGAGTTGAAGGCTTTCAAATGGTTTCAAATGGGGAGAGCATTTAAATGGTGATCTCAAAGGATGGGACAAAGAGACACATTGAGTGGTGAGGATTTTAAAGAGTTAAATGAGTGATCACGATTGCAAAGTTTGGAGTAATCCTTGTGCTTTCAATCCTTGATTCTCATTGGCTCTTTGAATTATTGTCTCCTTTGTTGAAAATAATAAGGATTTAATTAATTCAATTAATAATTGAATTATCCATGTAAGGGAATATGTTGATTTTGATTTTTGATTTAAACTATACAATTAATTGATTAAATCAAATATATAGCTTTGATTTATCTCTTTTAGGCTTATATTTAATTAATTGATATATTTATTAATTGATCCTTTTTAATGTAATAGTCCCTTTTGATTTGATAAAATTTCCTTTTGATTGATTAAAATACACCTGACCAAATTTAGGTGTCTACAAATGCCCCTCTTTAAATTGATGTGTGAAGCACATTGATTCAAAGAAAATTGATGTCTTGATCTGATTAACCGACTTATTTGATTGATATTTGATTCAATGTTTGATGTGAAAACTTCATTTGAAACCTGATGTCAAAAAAACCCTGATGTGAAAAACTGACGAAGGTTAATACAAAAATGCCCCACTAATAGCAATTGAAAATTTAGTGCCCCAGATTTTGTTATCATTGCGAACATCTGATAAAAATAATGTTTTGACCATATCATTCCCCCTCAAGAAATGGAAATAGAATTGATAGAAAAGGCAAAAATATTTTAAAGAATGAAATTATTAGGTCAATTACGTTTTCATTTCTGAAAACCAAATGAAGAAAATTGATCACAATATGCCCCGGTGGTGAAAAATGTCAGTTTGAGGGTCAAAAAGGGTAAAAATCTCTGGAAAATTTGGTCAAAAAGTATAAATAGAAGTAACAATATCATTTTTACTATTCATATTCACTTTTGACACCAGATTGTTGCTCTCAGATTTTTGGATATTCCAATGATGGTGGTCGCCATACGTGAGCATCGGTTTGAGAGGGCATGCAAATTCTAGAGACCAGCCAACTGCAGACCTCCAGTGAGTGTTATTTACCTTCTCAATAATTTATTACTTCATTTATTGAATTTAAATGATGTTTCAACACCTAGTTAGGGTTTTCCATGCAATATTTAGTGAAGTCACACTTATGATTACATTAAGTCACACATAGAAGTGTAAAGTTACGTGTCTGTGATGCGAAGAGTCCCATCTAAATCTTTACATTGCACATAGGAATTAGGTAATGTCACATGTAGGACACGCTTGAATCACGCGTACAAAACCCTAGTTGAAAAACACAAATAAAGTTGTGTACCAAGTGTTAAGTCACGTGTACGCTGCCAAATGTCTTGTACTAGGCCAAGTAACAACTAGTAGATATAAAATACCGCGTATGATGTGTGAAGTGAAGGGTAAACTGAAATGATGTGTACACCATCTAAAATTATGCGTACACACAGGCAAAATGACAACCTTGATCATTACTGTTCGCCTCTGATAGAATGAATATTAAATTGATGACAAATATAAGTAGGATGGATTTAGTAATGAAGCCAAATGTTTAAGATGTTATGATGACTAGTTAGATCAATGTTGAAAGATCAATCAAATTGGTAGGATAGGATAAACTAATGTATTTCCCCCTTCTAACGATATAGAGTTACGAAAAATAATTGATGTTTCTAAAAAAGAGCGGTAGGTTGATTTTATCATTGATTAATGTAGAATAATCCATTTAAATGATGATACTAATAAAATCCACTTGATTTACAAAAAAAATTATGTTCTGGAAGTTATTGATGAACCATAACTGACTGAATGTTTGAATATGTTAAGTTAATGATCACCGAAATGAGAAAAGATAATGCAAGACATTAAATAAGTTAATGGATTGTACTATCATTGATGTCAACTTGATATAATCTGATTGGTTGTAAACATAAGTTTCAAAGACTTCATAGAACCATAGAAATAAAGGTTATGCTAAAAGTAATGCATAATAGTTTAGTATTCACAAAGTGACAAAAGACACCGACAGACAGTGCACACTGAAGGAATATAGAGAACCCCGAGAGGAAAGTCATAGTGATGCCAGAGCAAGAAAAATGAGAAGCATTACCGATGAACACAATCACAATAATTACCGACAAATAGAACTTCAAAGTGTTACCTGATGGATAGAAAACCCCAATGGAGATGCCCGAGGAGAACTGAAGTGTTCACCAAGATAACAAGGAGTTAAACACCGAAAAGAACTAAAGTTGAGAAATGACAAAAGAATTAGCTAGAAAGAGATAAAGATTGAGTTAACTGGTTGTTAACACTGTTTACATCGACAAGTTAGAAGCTAGAGATAAGATAGATTTTTAATGCAGTTTTATTCCAGTTGTCAAGAAGATATCTACAAGAGAAAACTGGAGTAAAGCTTTAAAGAAAGATTTGCAAGAATTGTGGATCACGCCAAGATCAAGAAAGTCAAGAAATTAGAAATGGTGAAATCATGTCTAAAAAGAGATAATCTAATTCATTGTGAACTAGGGGAGTGAATAGAGAAGAGGATGCCAAAGAGAAACTAATGAAGAAAGACTTCAATCAGACCTAATCAATCAAGCTAAAGAATAGAGCTAATTCTGCAGACACCAAGCAACAAAGAAAGACAACAAAACTGAGCATAAAGAAGTGAAGCAAAGGTATTAAAAAGATACATTGATCTGAAAGGTATTATGAGCTTACAATAGATCTTAAAATCTGTGAAGTTTAGTAGTATATGTGAACAAATCATTTACTGTTTAAATTTAACCATTGGATCAAAAATTCTATTAACCGATCAGGACTTAAATATCCTTTATATATTGAGATAAATCCTAAGGAGTATCAAAAGGTTTGGTCATGAAGATAGCATAGAGATGTCAGATATCAAGTGACAAACTACACTCAGTTTGGTCATGAAGATAGCATAGAGATGCCAGATATCAAGTGACAAACTATTCTATTTAAATCTGTTAACAAGGTCACACCTAACAATGTATTTGTAACCTTTAACAAGGTTGGCTCTTCATTGAGCTCACTTCAGAAGAGTGAAGTTTTTGGGTTTCAGGTTCCAAGTGGTTTTTCCCTTAATAGGGTGTCCATGTTAAAACTCCATGTGTCAATGTGTTTATGAGTCATTACTTTTGTGTTTTGCATTACACATAACTAAATTTGGATTGATCGGTATACACTAAGTAATGTATTGTATTTCAGTAAATCAAATACTGCTAATCGATAAACAGTACGAATAACCTGTTTAACAGTGAACTCTGAGCAGTAGTTATTTGTTAAGATTATTTCAAAGAATTCATTTTGTAGGACTGAAGATAACTAGAGGCTTATAATTATGGTAATAAATTTTTAGGTTGATTTATTGGAATAATTTTGAGGCCACTGATTCACCCCCCCTCCCCTCTTAGTTATTCTAACAATTGGTATCAGAGCTTGTGTTCTTAGAAGGAAGGTTTCAAGACCTAAGGAAAATATCACAAAATGAGCAAACAAGATGTTCCCAAGTCTAACAAGGAAAACTTTGCTTCACGACAAAGCAGAATAAGAATCCACCTATCAGGTATTGGAAATGATGTTACTCAATACTTGGATACTAAATATGTGTTTCCCAAAGGACCTCACACACTTGATCAATTGAGAGAAAATCATGAGCACAATTGCATGATGATAGAGCTTGCTTCCTCACTCTTTGATGCTGAATTTGAAGATGTCAAAACCCGCACCTTTGCAAAGAAAATGTGGGAAAAATTGAAGCTAGTACATGGAGGAGATGCTAGTGTACTAAGAGCTAAGGTAGAAAGCCTAAGAGGGATGTTTGATGACCTGAGGATGAAAGTAGGAGAAAATATCACTCAGTATAGCTGTAGAATCAAAGAGGTAGTCAATGCTATTTGAGGAGTTCGAGGTGTACTTGAAGAAGAGACAGTGGTAAGTAAAATCCTAAGAATCTTATTGCCTATGTATACTAATAGAGTATCTTCTATACACAAAATAAGAGTAGTAGAAAATAATACTGTTACTCTAGATAGCCTGATTGGTAGACCAATTTAATTTGAGATTAATAACTTTGATAATAGTGTCTTACCATCTTTATAGTCTGCATTCAAATCTTCTTTGGAAATAAGTAAGTCAAGTCGTAAACACCATATGCGAAATGATAGTGAAAGTGATAGTGATCATCAAGGTCTTGATGAGATTGAAGCACTAATTGAAAGAAGATTGCGGAGAGGCAAAGGTAGATACAAAGGTAAATTACCACTTGTATGTTTTAATTGGAAATAGGTTGGACACTTTGCTGCAAGATGTCCTAACAGAAGAAAAGATGACAGAAGTAATCATAGATCATATGAAAAGAAGTTTGATAGAGGCGATAAAAGAGATTACCAAAGCAGCCGACAATCTAACAAAAGAGATACCCGAGACTACAAGGACAAAGGGGAGAAAGTGTTAGGAATGAGAACACTAAGAGGGAGGGGTGAATCAGTGTTCAACAATTTATTATATTTCAGCAACTTGAAACTTAGCCCAATAAATAGATAACAAATTTAATAATCAAAGTATATTAACCATAATACAAGATATGTTTACGAGGAAACCTTGATAAGAGGAAAACCCCAGTGGGAATTAGTACCCACAAATAATTGCACTAGTCTTATGAACTTGTTAGAGTTCCTTTTCCCTATTAGGAGCAGTCTTTACAATGTTGAGTACAATGGCCCTATTAGGAGTCTTTTACAAACCCTGTTAAATGTGGATGGCACACTACAAGAGCTCACTCCTCAATAATAAGAAGGATACAACCTCCTGAAAATAGATACACGCAATATCTGAAAGGTGAACTACTGTTATGAAACTGTTGTTTGATCAGTTCTGTTTGTGTGTTGATACTCTAACCTCTTGTAGATTTCTATCTCATACTGATTTTATACATAGTTCTCTTTATCACATATTTCTTCTCTTCTATCTTTGTACTTCACACCAATACAAAAATGTATATCAAGTATATATACATGCATTATTAGATGCAATTGAAACTAAAACTTAGTTGGCCTCAAAATAACATACACAATGCTTCCAAATTAATTGTCTTAAGCATGTTTAAATGAATGATAATTACATGATTAAAAACATAATTAAAGTAGAATCATAGCCATTACAAAATGACTTATTACACGCCACTCAAAAACTATAGTCGGCTCCATGCTCTATTTGCTGAACTACTAGTGGCACTTAGACTTGTTGCAACTTCTCTGTACTTTCATATCTGACCATGCGTGTTTAGAATAAGCATAAAAATTATACAAAATATTAATTCCAAAGGCACACACCATAACTTGATCGTACGCATGTGCACTTTTGCTGTGATCGATGGGTATATCTATGTTCTTCTCTGTCTTCTATACTTAGCCAAATTATGATCTTCAAAGTTTATGAACTGACTGCCAGACACTCCATATGAATTTTTTTCCATAATGAAAACAAAAAACTAGTCATATAATCTTAGTAGAGTCAACTTTCCAACAATCCCCCCCTTTTTCATTAATGACAACAAAGTAATGTGGCCAAGTTACTAAACTTTGACTTAACACAAAAAATTTAAGTATACTGATATTATCTCCTTATACTGTATATCATATCTTGAGCTATATAAACAATACTCTATTATCTACTATACTCCCCTTTTGAAATAATGACAAAGGTGTCAAAAAATTTTAAGTCTCTAAGTACTTACTTAGAGTACATGTCTGGATATGCAATCTGAAGGTTTTTGACTTCTTGATGCCAAAACACCTTGACTGCATCTACAGTCTAAAGATGGGCATATAATGCATAGGTTAGTTTCTACATCTTTACCAGATCCATTTAGAGGCCTTGATCATATGTAACAATAGTGGCATCAATATGCCTCATATTCTGATTTAGTACATCTAAGGAGGGCGCAAGTGCATTTCTTAGCTGTGTTTGTCTTACCCTTATCTTTGCAATCTCCAACTTTGATTTTTCTATCTTATCGGACTTCCCTTGGTAGATGTTGCTACAAGAATTGATGTCTTGAGAGGAGTCATTAACTAATTCCCTTAAATCTTCAATCAAGATGTCTTCTTCCTCAATCTTCTTGGTATGTTCTGAAGTGAATTTTCTTCTGTCCATACAATTAGCTATCAATTTTCTACCTTTTGTTGCTAACGCTTTCAAAATAGCTTGACCAATTTTTAGTGAATTGAGATCTAATGAGAAATTATTTATTAACTAATCCATACTTTTCTTATTGTAGTTGTCTTCTGTAATTTTTGTTGCTGAATCTTCTAGTCTTGTAAAATTTTCTTTGAAGCTTGTCAAAATGCTATTGACATTATTAACTGATTAAATATTTTCCAATTTCTTCTTTGTAGGTACCAAGTTGTTTAGAATGCTAATTGAATCAAGAAAGAGAGGATTTCTCATTACTTTATTCTCCTTTGATTTCTCCATACCCAATACACTAATCTTGATCAGATCTTCTTCTCCCCATGAATCTAAGCTTGTTGTATCAGGGGTCAAACTTGACAACAATGAAATAGATGGCTTGGTTGAAGGAGTGAAAATTGCATTCTAACTTATATCCATACATTCAATCTTCACTAGAATCTCAACAAAAGGTGGGTGATTAGGTTCATCATCTCTATCATTATGCTAACCTATAGTATCTTCACTTGGGACTTCTTCTTGCTGCAAAGAAACTTTATCACTGCATAATATCTCAACTTGTTCATTACTCACAAAGGCTTCCTCAAACTTATTCAAATCATTATCTGAGACTGACATGGTTATCTCAACATCATTTATCATAATGGTTTCATTTGTATCCTTGACTATATCAGAGGGTGACATGTCTTTAGGCGTTGAATCTTGTGGACTTGTCACAGTCACATATGGTATCTCTGATTCTTTTTCATACTTAGAGGGGATAGAAGTATCTTTGTTTGTAGGCACCATTGATGGATACATGTTTCTGTCCAAAAACACTTTCTTGATTTCTTTCTCAGTCTCCTTTCCAACCAACTCATACTCTTTCTTCATAATGTGTAGTGTTCTTTTCTTGGATCTTAGATGAGGTTTTATCAGATCTAATAGTATCACCTTCTCATCATGTGAACAAAAAGTAAGAAGATTATCTAATGTTTCTTTTCTAATCCTCATATATTCTTCTAAGGCTTGTCTTTTCAATAAGTCAAGTATGTTCCATAATTTTTCTGGAATGACTGTCTTCAATTCCAAAACTCACTTTTTTAACTTGATCATATGTGAGATAATCATAGAATGTATTTATGATTTATCAATCTCTTGATACTTGTCATAGACATTTGCAATTGAATCTAACCAGCCTTCATTAATGATTTTATTTCTCAAAAATTCTAGAATAGGTCTGAATCCTACCTCAGGAGGCACTTGAGTATTCTTTACTTTTCTTTGAGTTGTCCTTGAGGATGGGTGGCTTGTGGGAATTTGCTTCCTTCTTCTAGTCAGCTTGCTTGGCATAGAAGGTGGAGACGATTCCAGGGCGTAGATGTGTTCTCTCCAGAATTATTACTTTTCTTCTTATTGATATCATCATATTTTTCAATCTTGACTTTTGCAGGTGTTTTCTCAAGTTCCTTAGCATTTTTAACTTCCCTATCTTTATCTAGGTCTGCTTGGGTGACACCATGAACTTTCAGAATATTAGAGGTAATCCTTGATGCTTTCCTCGTATTTTCTGCACTATATAGGACATAATCAACTTGATTTGTCTTTTCTCTATATGTGCCCCATCTAGGCTCATTTGGATCTTTAGGGGCAGATAGAAGGACTTGTGCATATCCTTCCACAATATGTTTTTCTACCTCATAACCAAGTGGATGAATCCATTTAGTTCTAGGCTCAACTATTTCCATGCATGTACAATCTATTTCTACCATAAATCATATGGTGTCCTTGTATTTTTCAACTATGTTCTCAGGTATCCTGAACCTTTTTTGCATCTTGATTCTGAATGTCTTGATCTCCATATCCATATGATCCTTAAGATTTCTTTCAGATGTAGCTTTTAGTGAAATTTGATGCAATGTAGGTTTACTTCTATCTAAGTAAACGTTTGAAACCTTACCAACAATGTGGAAGTACATGTATATGATTAAGGAACCAAATCTAAATATTTTTCTTTTGTCATGCTTGATAGCTCTAATGTTCTCTATCAACTATGTGCGCAAGATCTCACAAAGGTTATAGTGAGTGTTTTCTTTCACTATCCTTATGGCTGCCAGAACTATAGCTGTAGATACACTGTAAACTCTTCTTGTGCACTGAAACTTGTATCCAAGTATCATAGCAATGAGTTTGATGTCTTTCTCCACAATAGGATCAATGGTCATTCCATGCCTATCACTCATAGACAAGCATGCTTACTCAACCTGTTTCTTGACATCATTTCTACTTGGAAGAAGCGGAACATCCTTAGAGATTCCATTCATCTCATGAATGAGATCAGTTGTGATGCGTAGAGGGACTTCTCTAATCTAAAACAAATTATCATGAATCTTGCTAAGAAAAATCTTGATTTATTCTATTTCATAAAACTTGTGTGCATTCGCATACTCAATAATAGGGTGTCTTGAGAGATGTGAGAAATCATTCTTGAGTGAACAATCAGGATTTGACATAGATGCCATTAGTGACATAATGAAGTATATTCCTACATATTCCTTCTTACAGTATATATATGCGCAAATGTCTTCAACATGCACAACTCCTAACAGAGTCTTGGAAAATACTCCTTCTATATCATCTAATGCTGACTTGAATGGGTGCTTCTTAAATACATATCTCTTCCTTTCAGTGATATCAAAGACAACTAGAGTTTCCATTACTTACTTTTTGATTGCTTAAGTAGGGTTCCACGAAAATTCTGAAATGACACATCTGCACTAGGGTTCTGTTACAACTGCAATTCACTTGACTAACTGAACAACGGTAATCTTTCAACTCTTAGATGCTTAACTCTTTTGTGCTCTTCAAATGCTTGATCTTAAATGTATAAGTGAGGATAATAGATCTTTTGGTGACTTATAAATTGAGTTACTATAATTAATGCTTGGGGTCATACCATGGGTTTCCACTGTGAATTCTAATTTTAGTTCCTGCTCCACTTAGAACTATGCGCTATTTCATACTACATCAACATGTAACCAAGAACATAAAACTGAATGTGCATAGTCGGAGGTGAGTATACCAGCCATGCAGGGATTTAGAGTTTGGCTAGCTCCCCCTATGACCATGAGGGTCATCTATCCAGAAGTAGAAGGTGCATCCACTATGGATGCATCTACCACTTTGCCAACACCATCATCTTTCTTTACTTCAACCCATATTTTTCCTAAATCTTCTGTAGCTTTCACAAACTTGACTTCTCCAGATTCTTCAAATAGAGATCCTTGAGACTTATTAGGTCTTTCTTGTTTTTGTGCTCTAGATCTGCAAAAGCTTGAGATGTGTCCAACCTTGTTACAAGAGTGACAAATCACTAGAGGCTTGTTGATATGATTAAAACCATGTTGCATTATTTAGCTGTGTGTCCATTGTAATTGCATATCTAACATGTAATGTTCTGATAATTTTGTTGTGGTATATTTCTCTGATTGTATTGAGTCTGACTTCTTTGAAATTTCTATGTTTGATTTCTTAGATTTTATCTACAATGTATAGCTCTATGACCAAATTTAATGCATGAATAAAAATAGCCATTGAAAGGTCTTACCTCTTTACAATCCCTTGACATGTGTCCTTTCTTGTTACAGGCATAACAAGTATGGTTAACTGGTTTGCGTTCATCTTTAGGTGGTTCTTCTTTAGCTTCTGCAAGATTCTCAGTTTTCTTTGCTTCTGTAGATTCCTCTTGTGCTTTCTTTCTTGCATTGTATTGATTTGAATTTGTGCTTCATTGTATCCAACACTAGTGGTATCACCTCTTAACTTTTGTGCATAAAGCTGTGATTGTAATAGATCAGAACATGTGTCCAATTTCTCAATATGATTGTTGGCTTCTGTCAACTCAGATTCTATCTTTTTCATGATCTTCTTCAACTCCAATATTTTCTTGTTTTCTTGCTTAAGTTCTTCATCTAGTTTATTGTTTTCTTTAGTATTTTCTTCAATAGTTGTCTGGCTATCATTTATCTATTCATTCAAATCTTCAATTTTAGCCTTTAGAGACAATTTTTCTTCATTCAACTTTTTGACCATTTTCCCCAAATCATTCATAGAAAAATCTTTCAAATCTTTTCTTAATTTCTTGATGAGTATTTGTGAGCCATCAACTTTCAATTTCAGTTCTTCATTTTATTTTTCAGATTTTCAAGAGTTGCCTCAAGATTTTTGTTCAGATATTTTACTTCTGCTGAATCTATGATCTCCTCAAGTGGTTAAGCTTCTCTTAGAGGACTAGCATTGTGATACTAATTGTTAGGAATGGGAACACTAAGAGGGGGGGTGAATCAGTGTTCAACAATTTATGATGTTTCAGCAACACGAAACTTAGCCCAATAAATATATAACAAATTTAATAAGAAAATTATATCAACCATAACACATAACACAAGATATGTTTATGGGGAAACCTTGATCAGAGGAAAACCCCGGTGGGAATTAGTACCCACAAATAATTGCACTAGTCTTATGAACTTGTTAGAGTTCCTTTTCCCTGTTAGAAAAAATCATTACAATGCTGAGTACAATGACCCTTTTAGGAGTCTTTTACAAACCCCATTAAAGGTGTATGGCACACTTCCAGATCTCACTTCTCAATAAGAAGAAGGCTATAAAATCTTGAGAACAGATACACATAATATCTGAAAGGTCAACTGTTGTTATGACACTGTTGTCTGATCAGTTCCATTTGTGCACTGATGCTCTAACCTATTGTAGAGTTATATATAATACTAATTTCATACATAGTTCTCTTTATCACATATCTCTTTTCTTTTATCTTCATACTTCACACCAATACAAAAATGTATATCAAGTATATATACATGCATTAATAGACGCAAACGAAACTAAAACTTAGTCAGCCTCAAAACAACATACACAACCCTACCAAATTAATTGGCTTAAGCGTGTTTACATGAATGATAATTACATGATTACAAAAATATTTACAATAGGTGCATAGCCATTATGAAATGATTTATTACATGCTACTCAAAAAAAGTAGTCAACTCCATGCTCTATTCGTTGAACTGCTAGTGGCACTTAGACTTGTTGTAACTTCTCCATACTTTCATATCTGACCATGCATGTTTAGAATAAGTATAAAAACATATCCAAAATCTTAAGTCCAAAGGCGCATACCATAAACCGTACACACGTGCGTTGTTTCTCTGATCGACGGGTATATCTTTGTTCTTCTCTGTCTACTATACTTAGCTAAATTATGATCTTTAAAGTTTATGAACTGACTGTCAAACACTCCATATGAATTTGTTTCCATAATGAAAACAAAAAAATAGTCATATAATCTCAATAGAGTTAGCTTGCCAATAGAAATCTTGTTACCTAGATGAGAACAAAGCTGAAGACACTGACACAAAATTTGATGAAGTTATTGAGATGGTATTTGTAGCCATGAAGGATGATTCAAATGAAGAGGAAAGGTATGTAGAAACTGCACTCATATCTAAGGTTAGTAAGAATGATGTCTAGATTATAGATAGTGGCTACACTCACCACATGAGCGGTGATAAACATAATTTTGAAACTTTTGAGTATTATAATGGTGGATCAGTAAGAATGGGTAATGACACACCTTGTCTAGTTGAAGGTAAAGGAACCATGATATTGAATACCCTGATCAAATGTGAAAATGCATACTAGGTAAAAGGACTTAATTATAATCGATTGAGTGTTTGACATCTGAATAAACCAAGTCACCAACTAGCATTTGAGAATAAGAAGGCAAATATCTTCAATGAATCTGGAAGGTTGATCAAAATTGGTGAATAGACAAAAGGTAACCTATTCTATCTTGATAACAATAACACCAATTTCTTAATGGCTAGAAACGAACACATGTGGTTATGGCATAAAAGATTATGTCATGTGAATTTTGACAACATGATAAAAATAAGCAATGAGAAGAAAGTAAGAGGCTTACTAAGCATGTCAAAACCTGAACATATTGTTAGTAAATAGATTGTTCTTTTCAATTTAACTCTAAAATACCCAAAATGCTTAAGAACAATCGAATATGATAGTTGGAGAATTGTTATTGAAAAAACTAATTTCCCTCTAAATTTAAAGGTACAACTCCCTTAAATGAATGATTTTCAGTGAATTTTTCTCTTTCCTAGTCTAACGAGGGTATGTTCTTAACCTGAGAACAGAAGAGGCAAACCAAGATAACCCTAGGCAGGAAATAGCTCAGGCGGGACGAATTGAACTCTAAATCTAGCCAAATCTGAGATATCATCAATCAGATTAACTCCCAAAATTGGTAATGCATGAACTTCTAATGAAAATGCAGATGCAAGACAAAAGATTAATCATGGAATGACAATTAATCGATCTATATCATAAGAACATTTCCCAAACTTAAGATAACAAATAATTTCCCCTTTTTCTAATTCTATCAAATCATAATACAAAGCTCTGGTTCAAAAATAGAATGTAAATCCAACTTCAAAGAAACATCTGAATTCAATAGAAAGATAAGTGCAATGTAAATGGAACAGATAAAACAATGGTATTTAGACATACAAATTTGACTCAGCAAAATGCTATCTTTCACAAAAAAGTTTAGCTAACCTTTTTATTAATTTTGGAAATAGTACATATAGAGTCCCAGATTGGGCCATTACAAAAAAGGGGGAGAATCAAAATGGTTAAAATTCCCCAATTAGAAATGATAACTAAAACATTATTCGTTACATAATGATAAAAATTTAGTACAAAGAGACAATCTACTTAAGCTTCGATTTTGCTCCCTTTGCCTAATTTATCCCTATAGGCAGTGACAACTGTGAAAAATTTGATGATTTCTTCATGTATGTTAATGTGGACATTGGTGTATCAGATGAGGCATCTAAAAATATCTTTAGCCAGACTTTTGATTGCGTCTGTGTGATCCTTCAATTCTTCCATGGATTTATAAACACATTCGCTCAACTGTTGAAGTTCTGGCACTTTGTCCAAGCGGGTGGAAGATGGATCTAACAAATTGTCTACATAATTAGAGAATGATTTTTTCATATTGGCCAGTCCTATCATTTCTTTACCTTCTCCACTTGTCTATGATTATGTATGCAAACCTTGAAGAATCTTGAAGTCTTTGTTCTATTCTTCTTTGACCTTAATGTCTACTTGCTGCAACGCAATCTTGGCCTGGATAATCATTTCAATTTTGAACTCTAAACATTGAAGCCACTTGAATAGAGGTTAATCTCCTTTCTGTAGAATATTGGCTTTCAACACCTCTTTTGTCTTCATCTTCACAGCTACATGGAGCGTTACTATGCACTCCTGACACTTCAATCTCTCAGGTGTGAGAGTTTGTAAATTCTTCTTGATGTTATTCCTTTATGTCTCTAACCTCAAGAGAGAATTACCCAATTTCTCAACAACTACCAACCCTTCAGATTTGAGTCTCTCACCCCATCCTCTACCGATCTACGCAAAGTGCCTATCTTCCTGCAACTTAGGTAATATAGCTTGATTCTCTATCGTGCTGGGATCAAAGGTGGATTGGGTGCTGGGAACACTCACAATCAGGGTGAGAAGCTTTCTTATGAAATCTATTAGCTTAGCCCTTTCTGCCTTCAGTTGAACCTTGGCAGTCTTGAGCTCTTCAAGTTCTTCTTCTATCACCACATTGGTAGACTTCCCACTAGTCCACCTTGGTGTCATGGCAAGCTAACCCCATATCAAATGACTGCAACTGGAAATCTAAAGCGGTCATATCTTTGAATCTACCATCCTTGCTTGCTTTGGCTACTTTTATAGTGAAGTGTCTGGTCTTAGGGTCATGACCTAGGGTAGACATCATCTTTACTTTCTTTTGTTTTCTCATAGAGGCCTTGGGATGAAAGGCTTATAACAGAGTGTCTTTTTTGGAAGCCCCTTCTTCCACCCTCTTCCTCTTGCATTCCAGAGTATGTTCTATCCATGACTCTACGCTAGTAACTTTGTTGGCAAAAACCAACTCCTCAATGAACAATTTACTGATGACTAGAGGTGTAGCCTTTGGTCTCAAAGCAAATGGATTTATTGAAGTAGGAGAAGAAGACACAAATTTGGCTACTGAAGCGACCTTGTATTTATTCCTAGCCTCTCCTTCTAATTTTGTGGTTGAAGGAGTATCTTCACCCACTTCTACTATGATGGGAGATCCTCTCCTTGGAGAATCTTGGGTTGAGGTGTCAACCAGTACATCTACTATGAGCACTTTTATTGACCGTTATGGTTCTACATCCTGTTAGGAATAAGGTGTCTCAACCTTGGATAATTCATATTCTTATTATTTGTTTTGTAAGATGTATTTCTTGTAAATAATGTTGATGTGTCGGCATCTTGAATTATGTGTAAGGAGATCATGGCTAAAATGGTTATGACGAATTCCTATGACACGTAAGAGCTATGTTAGGAAGATTCAATGACAGGTGAAGACATGTGGCAACTGATAAATGTGAGTACTGTACACTCTTCCCCAATCGTGGGGTTCGTATTTTCTCAGAGAATGGTAAAAACCCTAATACGGTTATCGTTAGGAGTAGCCCTAAAAAGTGAAGCGCATGATATAAGCGTTTTTTATGGTTGCGAAGATAAGCGATGCGAGTGTATTGTTGGAACGGTTTATGCTGCCATGATTTGTCTTCAAGGGTTTCAAAATCTTCTGAAAGAACTTGCATTGCAAGTGTATTGTAACTGTAATAGTTTTTGATCAATACATTGTGCANGTTTTGGAGTGCTGGGGTTTTTTACCGAAAGGTTTTCCCCAGGGTATATCATTGTGTCATTCTCTTTTTTCTGTATGCATGGTATGTGGTTGCAATATCTTTGTTAAAGTAGTTAATGAATCTGTAATTGTAAGGATTGAAAATAATTTGCACAATACTTTCCTATAGAGATTAGCGTAGGAAGCTATTTCTGCACCTAAGTTTCCTTACACATCCTTGGTGAGCTCCTTTGTTTTTCTAATATTTGGGAGTGAGCCTTCTCCAGAAGTCTTCTTTGGCTAAAATTATTTTTCAGGAGGTTCATTGCCTCCACCAGCTGGCTAAGAAGAACTTTTCGACATAGTTGGGAGTATTACCGAGGAATTTGTTGTGATGTTGGAGGAATCCTTTGTCAAATTTCTTTGAGTAGGAGGATTCCTTTCTGACCTCCTCCTTCTTCCTATTGTCCATTCAACCCACTGGTCTATCCTCTTATAAATACCACCCATTAAGGTCTGCAAATCACCAATGGCTGGATCTAACATGGGCTCAGAACTGATGAAGAGAGGCTTGATCTTCTCAAGATAGGTGTTATCATACATGTCTTGGTCATCATCTAGTAGCCCTTCAACTGCAAAACTAGCCTTGAACTTTTTGATTTGTTCAATTGTTAATCTGGCATAGAACCTATCTATGCTCTCTAGATCATCTCTACAATTGGCCTAGTAGTCTTCAATGTCATCTACATGGTGGGTAGCTTGGCTGATTTTTAGATGATCATTAGAATAATTAACTGGATCATATTATGGCCTCAGGTTGTTATAGGTTTCCAACAAAAACCTCTTAGAGAATGCCTTTAGGACATTCTTCACCTCAGACCGGGAAGCACAACTATAGGCACCAATAGTCATTGGGAAGTCATAGCCTTTCTTCTTGGCATCGTCACATATCACATTCACTTGTAGAGCTTGTCTCATCACCTCCACCAACATGATCATATCCATAGGATATCTGGGCAGCTTCAAAGGGAAGTCATCAAAACCTGCAACACGAAGGTATGAGAAATCTCTGAATTGAATGAAATGGCATCCAAATTGGTTGATGAAAGCCATGGCTTCAAGGGAGAATCTCCTTTCTAGACAGCCTTGTAACTCCCTGCACAATCTCATTTTAAATGAATCATTAACCTGAAGGTATTCTACATAGCTATTATGTAATTGTAAAGAGGGGAAGAATTCGTAACTCTTAACATCATCAAGAAATTCCTCTAATCTAGGAAGTCTTGGAAAAATTTGTATTGTTGCCAGAATATACAAAAAAACTGAAGACATATAAAATTCATTCTAGTGCTTAGCTCTATCTAGGGCTTCTAAAAGGTTCTCACTTACCATAAGGGCCCAATCGATGAAGTGATGTTGGGAACAGATTACCTAAACCAGGAAGAAGTGATGATCAACAAAATTGAGTGCTTCACTCTCACCTATGATCCTATGGAGTAACACAACAATGTCAATGATCTCCAGCTTTAGATTAGTGCCATATAATGTCTTTGGAAGCTTCCCTTTGGTGCTCTTGGGTTCTTGAAACCATGCTTTCATTATCTCCTTCTTCCAAACTAACTTTTTGGAAATATATTCAGTCACCGCTCGACTATATGTCCTTTCTGAATACTCAGTTTGCTCTGGGATGAAAAGCGAGTTCTAGACTGGTTCCCTATCAATAAATAGTAGCACCATATCATTGGGCAAGGGAATTTGCCTAGTATCTGGGTTGTATTGAGCGATGCATTCCTAGATCAATTCTGGGGCTTGAATGACAATGGAAAAACCAACAGCCACAACTAATCCTCTCTCCTTCAACTTCTTAGTAATGGGATGTATATGGTATGCTTTTAATCTATTATGGAAGTTCTACATGTAAAAGAAATTCAGATATGTATCTGAAATCTTATGCAATTCAGAAGTAATGTCATTCATTCTGTCGAATCCAATGAATCTGGAAGCCATGAGTTGAATGATTTGATTCAGAAATGAGGAATATCTTTGAGAATATAGGGACAAAGAAGAACCAGTATTAAAGCTTTAAATTCAAGAAATATGTCAAGCAAATAGTGTCTATTGTTGGCAATCTCCAACTGATCTTACACTTTTGAATTTTTACTATTTAACAGCCGAATTCCCACGCCACACAAATGAAAAGACCTCAACATTAATGAAATAGTCCGTTATGAAGTAAAACAACTTTATTTGAATTAATTACTTTTCTCTTATGGGCTGTTAAGAAATCTCTTTTCACTTTTAGTAACCGCAATGGTAACTTTTCAGAGGTAGCGAAAAATCACTTTTCTGCTTCTCCTTTGGGCGGAGAAGTGCTTTTGGAGTGCTCTCAGTTCAAAAATATGCCAAGGGGGAAATTTGGTATATCAGGATGCCAAAATGGCATGTGTTGATATCATCTGCCTTCTTTATATCTCAGATTCTTTATGAGATAGGTTCTTCCTCAAAATTGCTTCATTTAAATGGTTTGGTAGAAAACATACTCCATGGGTCAAAACCCACCTGTAGGAGTAGGGGAGAAGTCATTTTCTACTTTCCCACCTTTAGGCTTATTTCCTCAATTTCTTTCTATTGAATCATTCCTTTTGGCTTGTAGAGGTGTAATCCAGACATAGAAGCCCTTCTTAAGCCTAAAGGATCCATTTGAGAACTATACTTCCTGTTGAGAGATCACTTAGTAGTCATCAGCAAAAGATGCACTTTGTTGATACTTTTCTGCCAATGGAGAAGCTCGAACCTGATTTTCCGCCAAGCTGCAAAATGAAGGATTACGGCTACATACTTCCATTGTGTGTAATACTGATGTTATAAATATTTGGACCATGGCCTTTACCAGATTGGGAACTTAACCTACCCAATGAAAGCATAAACTCAAGAGTAGAAAACCCTCTGGTTCACAAAAGAGAAGGAAATTTGGAAAAATTTGGTAAAGGCTCCCTAGGCTAAGGGAAAGTTTTCTAGAGTTAGACTCAGGACTTAACAAGAAGCTTTCAAGACCACCACCATACATTAAACACTCACTTTTGTCTGAAAGGTATGCAGATTAAAGGTGGGGAAATAGCTGGCTCTATCTAGGGACTTGGACATTCACATGTCGAAGCAAGGAATCTCAAATCTCTGGTTTTGCAAAGCTCAACAAAAGATGGCTCACAACAAAACTAAAGCAAGACACGAAAATGGAAAACAAGAAGGAAACCTAACTTGGAAAACAAAATCAGGAACTAAACGTAACTATTTTAGAATACAGGGGTTACCTATTTTCAATTTAAATCTGATAGAGATTCAAATCCTAACCATTATACATCAGGGGTAGCGCTTCACCATCTAGATATGTCAATTTGAAAGAATTCTTCTCGAATGCTTAATGGATCTTGAAAGGTCCTTTCCATAGTGTCTCAAATTTTCTGTGCATTCCCTTGGGTGCCCTACGCTTGTCCCACAATAGCACCATGTCTCCTATCATAAATTTACGGGGTTTACTCTTTTTATCAAACAAACTCTTTACACGTATCTGATGCTGTGTAATGTAGTCTACCATTTTCTCTCTTTCTTCTTCTATTTTGTTTAGGTACAAAATCCTCTTTTCTAAACCATTTTCATATATGCCATCTTCTATTGTTGTTAGCAGTTTGCAGGTTGCTTAATATAGTGGTAATAAAAGGCTGGCCTCTACTCCGTAAACAAGTTCAAAAGGGGATATACCTATGGCTCTTTTGGGAGTCACTCTATCTTCCTAGAGGGATTCATAGATTTTCTTATGCCATGTTCTTTGGTTGTCTGTTACAAGCTTCTTCATGATATTCACCAAGTTTTTATTGCTAGATTTAGCTTGGTCATTCCCTTGAGGGAAATAGTCAGAAGAATGACTGACTGTGATGCCATACTCAAAGAAAAATTTAGTAATTTCTTGAGAATAAAAGTATGCAGCATTATCCATAACTAACTTAATATGCACACCAAACCTTACCAGTTTCTTTGATGAATTCACATAATACTTCTGAAGTAGTCATCTTGGTTGCTTTTGCCTCCACCCATTTTGTGAAGTAGTCAGTCACAGTGATTATGTAGGTATGACCTGCACTGGACGTGGGGCTTATAGGACCAATAAAATCAAGACCCCATTGTTGAAAAGGACCTTCAATTATCACCGATCTCAGAGGCCACGCTGCTAACTATGGCTTTTCTGCAAACATTTTGAATTTCTCATAGTTTTCTACCTAGTGGTAAGCATCTCTGAACATTCCTGGCTAGTAATAACACTGCCTTAGAATCTTGAATGCGGTAACTGACAAGGAGAAATGTGCTCCGTAGGCTTCATCATGAAATTCTTTTAACAACTTCTCTTGTTGTTGTCTGTCGACACATCGGAGAAAGGTCCTATCTATTGATCTTTCATATAACCTATCTTCCTAGATAACATATTTAGAAGCCTTCAGTTTCAGGTCTCTTCTTTGGTTAGAAGTCATCCCTTCAGGGAATTCACCATATGTAAGGAAATACACAATGTTTTCAAACCAGGGGTCTTGCATACTTACTACCAAAACCAATTGTGTAGCTTCTGGATCTTTACCTGCTTGGTTTTCTGCCATTGCCCTGCATAGTGCATTGCCTCTCACCAGCCTTGTGGGCTTGATCTCTACATCATATTCTTGCATTTTAGCTACCCATGCTCCTCCTTTTTTACAACCTACATCATGTTAAGTCAATATTCTTTTCACTACGATATCAGGTACATACACAAGAGAATGTGAGTGTAAGACATAGAATCTAAAATTCTTTAAAGCCTTAACGACTGTGAAAGCATGTTTTTTGGTTTGGGAGTATTTTAGCTCATGAATTTTTAGAGGTGTGCTCATAAAATAAATAGGAGCCTGGACTCCCTCCTCATTTTCTTGCATGAGAATGGCTGATAGAGTATGTTCAGAAGAATAATAATAGATTACAAAGTCTTTCTTGTAATCAGGGTGACATAACATTGGAGCATTGGCTTTGGAATTCTTTATGTTTTTGAAATCTTTCTTACCAAATTCATTCCACTTGAAATTTACATTTCCCTTCATCATATCAACTATACATTTAGTAATTTCCAAAAAATCTAGAACGAGCCTCCTGAGAAAATTAACCTCACCAAAAAAAGATTTTACTCCAATTTTATTCACATGTAAACTCAATTGCTGAATATCTCTGACCCATTCTGGATCAATTCTTATGCCTTCCTGGGACAATGCGACCTAGAAATTTCCCCTCAGTTACATAGAAGACTAAATTCTTGGTATTTAATGAAATCCCATCCTCCCGACACCTTTGCAATACTTTCCTTAAGTCATTTATATGATCTATTCTTTTCCTAGAGAATATAGTAAGATTGTCCAAATACATACCAATGATTTTATTCTTCATATCAGTAAAGGAAAGGTCCATACCTCTCTGAAAAGTAGCTCCAACATTGATTAGCCCAAATGGAATTCTGTAGTAAACGAAAGTGCCCCACAGGGTGGTGAATGCCATTTCATGTTGGTCTACTTTCTCAACTTCTCTCTGATTATATCTTGAAAATCTGTCCAACATAGACATCATTTCAGCTTCGGTTATGATCTGCAGTAAGTGATCCATATTGGGAAGAGCATAATTGTCTTTCAAATAAGATTGATTAAGATTGATCCATATTGGGTAGAGTGGTGTATAGGATAGATGATCCTTTCTTTAAGCATTTTATCTACTTCCTTAAATATTGCATTAGAAAATTTGGGATTATATTTCATTTTCTTTTTCCTGAACGGGGTAGCTTTAGGTTTTAAGGGGATTTGATGCGTGAATTTCCCACCCATAAAACTTTTCAGGTCTTCAAAGCTCAAGGAAAAAATGTCTGAATATTCTAGGAAGAGTTTCCTAGTTTCATTCTATTCTTCTTCAGTACAATACTTCCCAATGTTTATCATCTTGGGATCTTTCTTAATTCCAATATTCATTCCTTCATATTTTCCAGTAGTAGGACCTCTTTTGATTCTTTTCTTGTTCACAAAAGTGTCATGCCTGTTGAAAAGTTTTTCAAGGGTAACTAGATGGGGTGGAATGATATTACCTTGCAGCTAGATAACCTCTGACTTATATTTCTTTTTCCTGTCTAGATGATCTCCTTTACGATTTCCATAGACTTCTTTGTGGAAGTCGCCACCACTCTCTAGAAAGAGAAGGAGATTCTTGTCATCTTCGAACACTTTCCAATCATCCACATTGTCGGGTACGGATGGTCGATATATGACTTCCACTTGGTACTTCTGGTCTTTGAATTTTGGGTGGGGAAGGAATAATGAAGCTAACACAGCCAGGGAGTCCACTTTGGCATTCAACTCTCTTGGCACCAATTCAATAAATAATGTGTCCAATGTTTCTATCTCATCCCATACTCTATTTATGTAGTTCTTTAATCTGTGATTTTTAATAGAGTATTGATTCTTAACCTGGTGCACAATAAGCTTTGCATCACCTTGATCTCTCAAAATATTCACACCCTTTTCCTTTGCATTGATGATTCCTAACAGAAGAGCTTCAAATTTAGCAGTATTATTGGTATTTCTGAACTCTAATTTATAAGCCATAGGCTCACATATTCCATCTGGTGATATCAAGACCACACCTACGTCAGATCCTGACGAAGCATAGCTACCATCAAATTCAAGTGTCCAGTTTTGAGATGACTCTTCTTCGATGGAAAATTCCTCTCGTTGTTCTCCTGTTTTCACCTCCTTATCATGATCATCAGTAAATAGCATATAGTTTCCAAATTCCAATTCTTGATACAAAATTTGGACTTTAGGATCATCTGATTTCAGCACTGTAAACTTAGATTTCTCTTCCGAGACCAGTTTAATCCTTTTATTACCCATCGAGATTAAAGCTTGAGACCAATATAACTTTATTTCCCCTACTAGATCTCCTCAGAAACTCATGCTTAACAAAAAATTGTAGCTAGCAGGTATATCAACAACCAAAATTGTTAACAACATCTTCTTCTCAGGGTGTGCTGATAGAGCCAGTTGGGCATCCTTAATTTGTCCAACCAAAGGTACTTGCTTGGAGTCCATAGAATAGCACCTACCATGAGATTCAGTAAGAGTAAGTCCTAAAGCTTTAGCTACTGTTGATGGAATTACGTTATCTGAGGCCCCGAAGTCTATTATACAATTTCTAAACTTGTATCCATTAATATATAAAGACACATAGAATGGATCAGGCTTCTGACCTAGGAAATTAGCTAACACAGATGGTTCACCTTGCTCAATGGGCTCCACAAAAATTGACTCATTTTCTATAGTAGTCATGACATTCTGGTTTAGGTTTTGATTCCCTTCATTATAATAATCTACTAATTTCTAAAATTCTATAGTATTGTATTTGAGATAATCTATGGGAGAGATTTGAATTTGAGATTCCCTACAGAATTGAATAATGTCAAAAGAGTTCTGCTCCTTACCTGGTTGTAGAATTATCATTCCTTGATTGGCTTTCTTGGAGTTAGAGGTAGACCCATTATTATTTTTAGGTGGGGGGAGAGGCAAGACCTTTATCTTTCTAGCTCCTGTTCAAGACCATATAAGAAGTCTTGTCTATGGTTGCATAACATGTTCCTCCTTGTTCTGAATAAGACTCATACTCTAAATATAAGTTTTCAGAGTTGCCATGCGAGTATGAGTCTGGTTCGGTGCCAGAGACTCCAGCATTCCATTCATCAATTTGATGTATTTTCCAAGCATGGGCTACATCAGGGCCGATTTATCCATCGTGATATGTAGTTAGATGAAAGGCACACATATTCCCTCTTTTAGGGGGGCTTCAATAGCTAGTCTTTATGGTGGACCAGTTAACTGTAGTGATTTACTGTCAGCATTCCCCCCATCATTGCCCCTTCCAGGTTGCTCTTGATAGTTCTGTTGATAAGGGTTATTGAATCTAGGAAGTTGCCTTTTGAAGGCGATGAATTCATTTGACAATTTTTGGATCATCTCATCAGACGATGTAGTACTGCTAGAACTGGCTCTTGACTATATTTCCCTCTTCCATTTCCCAGATGAGATCATGTGGTCTTCGAGTTCCATGGCAGTTCTCTGTGTAGCATCCAAACCTGCAGGATTAACTCTTCTTAGATCATAATTGATGTCTGGTGGCATAGCACTTATAAAAAATGTTTTCAAATTCCCCTTCATAGGTCTGTCAGCCATTGGAATATGATTTATGAGCTTATTTAATTTAGCTATGAAATCTCTCATACTAATAGAAGGCTCTTTCTTGATAGAGGTTAATTGCGTTAATAGAGCATGTTCATCTTCCAAAATTTTAAACCTTCTTTCAAAATCAGCTCTCATGGAGGCCCAGTCTGTAATAGAAGAATTTGGTAGGTGGTGAGACCAATCAGTAGCACCCTCAACAAGGTTCTCGACAAAAAATCTAATGGCCACATCTTCTTCCCATACTGCTAGAATATTGACAGAAGCAAAGAATGCAGCAATATGTTCATTTGTAGATACTTTCCCGTCTCCAAAAAATTTAGGAAAATTATTTCTAGACCCTGAGGGAAGAGGGTTGTATGCTGCTAATTGTAGGGATCTGACTAGAGCATCCCAAGGGAGTGCCATTGTTACTTGAGGTAAATAAGGGGTTAGATTGATAATAGGGGGAGCAACTACTTCATGTAACGTTAAAACTTGGCAAGTGGTAGATAAAAGAGTAGAATACTTAGGGGGTGAAGAAGGTCTACTCTAGCTTTTTATAGTTTTGTTTCTTTGGTGAGGTACTTCAAGAAGAGAAAAATTAATATCCGCAAGTCTCTCAAATCCTGGTTCTATACTTCCTTCTTTCTTTGTGCTCCTGAGAAATCATTTAGGCTCCAGATTTTTGACTAATTCTGTGGCCTAGCTTCACGATCGGCTTGGTATTGTGCTATTCTTTGATTTCTCCTTTGGAAGGCTCTTTTAAGTGCTTCTATTCTAGCTTCTTCTTTCTCTAGCACTTGATTGGCATTTTTGTAAATTTTGGTGCTTCTTCTATTCCTCCAAGCAAAAGTGTTCAGCGAGGAACTATGGTCTTCTTGATCATCTTGAAAACATAGATTCGGTTGGAGTATAGGAATTATATTTTCATGGGGAAGCACCATCTTTCCTCATGATATGCTTCTGGTGTAGTGACTATTCATTTCCCTAGAAGAGTCGCCAAAAATATGTTAGTAAATAGATTGTTCTTTTCAATTTAACTCTAAAATACCCAAAATGCTTAAGAACAATCGAATATAATAGTTGGAAAATTTTTATTGAAAAAAAAAATTTCCCTCTGAATTTAAAGGTACAACTCCCTTATATGAATGATTTTCAGTGAATTTTTCTATTTCCTAGTCTAATAGGGGTATGTTCTTAACCTGAGAATAGAAGAGGCAAACCAAGCTAATCCTAGGAAGGAAATAGCTCAGGAAGGACAAATTCAACTCTAAATCTAGCCAACTCTGAGATATCATCAATCAGATTAACTCCCAAAATTGGTAATGCATGAACTTCTACTGAAAATGCAGATGGAAGACTAATGACTAATGATGGAATGAAAATGAATCGATCTATATCATAGGAATGTTTCCCAAACTTAAGATAACAATAAATTTCCCCTTTTCTAATTGTATCAAATCATAATACAAAGCTCTAGTTTGAACACAGATTGTAAATCCAACTTCAAAGAAACATCTAAATTCAACACAAAGATAAGTGCAATGCAAATGGAACAAATAAAACACTGGTATTCAGACATACAAATTTGACTCAGCAAAATGATAACTTTCACACCAAAATTTAGCTGACCTTTTTATTGATTTTGGAAATAGTACATATAGAGTCCCAGATTGGGCCGTTACAAGAAAGGGGGAGAACCAAAATGGTTCAAATTCCCCAACTAGAAATGATAACTGAAAGATTATCCATTACATATTGATAAAAATTTAGTAAAAAGAGAGAATCTACTTAAGCTTCGGTTTCACTCCTTTTGCCTAATTTAGCCCTATAGGCAGTGACAGCTATGATAACTTTGATGAGTTCTTCATGTCTGTTAACATGGACATTGGTGTATCAGATGAGCCATCTAGAATGCTTTTTAGCCAAACTTTTTATTGCATCTATCTGATCCTTCAATTCTTCCATGGCTTTATAAACACATCCGCTCAGCTATTGAAGATTTGGCACTTTGTCCAAGTCAGTGGAAGATGGATCTAACAACTTGTCTACATAATGAGAGAATGATTTCTACATATTGGCCAGTCCTATCATTTCTTTACCTTCTCCAGTTGTCTGTGATTTTGTATGCAAACCTTGAAGAATCTTGAAGTCTTTGTTATGTTCTTCTTTAACCTTAATGTCTACTTGATACAACCTCATCTCGGCCTAGATAATCATTTCAATTTTGAACTCTAAACTTTGAAACCACTCGATTAGAGGTTCATCTCCTTTCTATAGAATCTTGGCCTTCAACGCCTCTTTTTTTTTCATCTTCACAGCCACATGGAGCCTTAATCTGCACTCCTGACACTTAACTCTCTCAGTTGTGAGAGTTTGTAATTTTTTCTTGATGTTATTCCTTTCTGTCTCCAACCTCAAGAGAGAATTACCCAATTGCTCAACAACTGCCAACCCTTCAGATTTGATTCTCTCACCCCATCCTCTATTGATCTGTGTGAAGTGCCTATCTTCCTCCAACTTAGCTAATATAGCTTGATTCTCTACCGCATCGGGATCAAAGGTGGATTGGGTGCTGGGAACACTCGCAATCAGGGTGATTAGCTGTCTTATGAAATTTGTCAGCTCAGCCACTTCTACCTTCATTTGAATCTTGGTTTCATGGTGAGCTAACCTAATATGAAATGAATGAAACTAGAAATCTAAAGCTATTGTATCTTTGAATCTACCATCCTTGGTTGGTTTGGCCACTTCTATAGTGAAGTGTCCGGTCTCAGGGTCATGACCTAGGGTAGACATCATCTTTACTTTCTTTTGTTTTCTCAAAGTGGCCTCAGGCTAAAAAGGCTTGTGATAGAGTGTCTTTTCTGGAAGCCCCTTCTTTCACCCTCTTCCTCTTGTGTTCCAGAGTATGTTCTATCCATGACTCTATGCTAGTAACTTTTTTGGAAAAAATGAACTCCTCAATGAACAATTTCCTGATGACTAGAGTTGTAGCCTTTCATCTCGGAGAAAATGGATTTACTGAAGTAGGAGAAGAGGACACCAATTTGGCTACTAAAGTGACCTTCTATTTCTTCTTGGCCTCTCCTTCTGATTCTGTGGTTGAAGGAGTATCTTCACCCACTTCCACTATGACAAGAGACCCTCTCCTTGGAGAATCTTGGGTCGAGGTGTCAACCGGTACATCTACTGTGACTACTTTTACTGACTATTCTAGTTCTTCATGTTTGGTGAGCTCCTTTGTTGTTCCAATATTTGGGAGTGAGCCTTCTCCACAATTCTTCTTTGGCTGAACTTCTTTTTTAGGAGGTTCATCACCTCCACCAGCTGGTTGAGAAGAACTTTTGGACATAGTTGGGAGTATTACCAAGGAAGTTGTTGCGATTTTGGAGGAATCCTTTGTCAGAGTTCTTTGAGTAGGAGGCTTCCTTTCCAACCTCTTCCTTCTTCCTATTGTCCATTCAACCCACTACTCTTTCCTCTTATAAATACCACTCATTAGGGTCTACAAGTCACTGATGACTTGATCTAGCAATGGCTCAGAACTGATGGAGAGAGGCTTGATCTTCTTGAGATAGGTGTTATCATACATGTGCTAGCCATCATCTAGTATCCCTTCAACTACAAAATTGACCTTGAACTTTTTTATTTGTTCAATTGTTAATCTGGCATAGAAACTATTTCTACTCTCCAGATCATCTCTACAATTGGCCCACTAGTCTTCAATGTCATCTACATGGTGGATAGCTAGGCCCATTTGTAGATGATCATGAGCATATTTAATTGGATCATATTGTGGCCTCAGGACATCATAGGTTTCCAACAAAAACCTCTTAGATAATGCCTTTAGGACATTCTTCAACTCAAACTAGGAAGCACAACTGTAAGCACCAATAGTCATGGGGAAGTCATAGCCTTTCTTCTTGGCATTGACACATATCACATTCACTTGTAGAGCTTGTCTCATCACCTCCACCAGCATGATCATATCCATAGGATATCTGGGCAGCTTCAAAGGTAAGTCATCAAAACCTACAAGATGAAGGTATGAGAAATCTCCGAATTGAATGAAATAGCATCCAAATTGGTTGATGAAAGCCATGGCTTTGGGGGAGAATCTCCTTTCTGGACATCCTTGTAACTCCCTGCACAATCTCATTGTAAATGCATCATTACCCCAAAGGTATTCTGCATATCTATTATGTAATTATAAAGAGGGGAAGAATTCGTAACTCTTAACATCATCAAGAAATTCCTCTAATCTATGAAGTCCTGGCCAAATTTATATTATTTCTAGAATATAAAATAGAATTGAAGAAAAATAAAATTAATTATGGCGCTTAGCTCTATATAGGGATTTCAAAAGGTTCTCACTTACCACAAGGGCCCAATTGATGAAGTGATGTTGGGAACAGATTACTTGAACTGGGAAGAAGTGATGATCAACAAAATTGAGTGCACCACTCTCACCTCTGATCCTGTGGGGTAACACCAGAATGTCAAAAATCTTTGGCTTCAGATTAGTGTTGTATAATGCCTTCGACAGCTTCCCTTTGGTGCTCTTGTGTTCTTGAAACCATGCTTTCATTATCTCCTTCTTCCAAACTAACTTTTTGGCAATATATTCAGTCACTACTTGATTATATGTCATTTTTGAATACTCATCTTTCTTTGGGATGCGAAGCAAGTTCTAGACTTATTCCCTGTCAATAGATGGTAACGGTATCATTGGCCAAGAGAATTTGCCTGGTATCTAGGTTGTATCGAGCGATGCATTCTCAAATCAATTCTAGGGCTTGAATGGCCACGATAAAACCAGCGGCCTCAACTAATCCACTCTCCTTGAACTTCTCAGTAATGGGATGTATTTGGTCTACTTTTAATATATTCTAGAAGTTTTGCATGTCAAAGAACTTCAGAGATGTATCTAAAATCTTATGCCATTCAGAAGTAATGTTGTTCATTCTGTCAAATTGTGATGCCCAAAAGTTCGGGTCATAACACAACCAACAAATTATTTTCTTTTTAAAGTGAAAAAGTTCCACGTTGAAGTTGCGGGAAAGAGGATTCAATGACGTGGTCACAAAAGACTCTGGCGTTCAACCTCAACAACGTTGAAACCATATGATGCTAGATGATATCGGTCTAATCGAAGAAGATCGTTGATCATCTTCTCGATCAATATCGTCGATCATCGATCTAAAAAGCTTATAGGCTATCTAGGAGGAATTAAATGTTATAGTTTATGCCATTCTAAAAATAGGTTAACCATATCCCAATAGGGTACATATCAAGCCAATATGATTCTATAATTATGTGGTCCATTTATGGAAATCATGAATATAAAATTTAATTTGATGTTTACATCAATATTCATTTTCAAATGAATAAATATTAATTCAATTTATAATTACAACATACCCATTTAATCAATGTACTTTTGACCAATTAATACTCTCAAAGGTAACAATAGTTTATGATAAATATTATCAAAGTTTATGATTCAATAATAATTATGGTATTAATTGATAAATATGATATATATTAAT
>MU227302.1:1630130-1647216 GCA_018584345.1 Thuja plicata
ATATTAACTTTTTAAAATGCCATTTGCTTGGAAAGCAATGCATTTTTTTTTTTTTTTTAATATTTTCGAAAATGGAAATTAAGATAAAATACATTTTTTTTTGTCTTTTACTATTTTTTTTTATAGACTGGTGTAATTTAATTTACTCTGTATTTTTAACAGAGAGGTATTATTTTTTTTTTAAACAATAATTGTAAAGAGTAATTTCAAAGGGGGAATTTATTCTTCCTTCTACTATAGTTAGAACTATAGGGTATTTTAATTTTTTGTCTCTTAAGAGATCCGTATGGTATTTTCGTATGAAATTTTGACAGCACTTCCGTACCAGGGTAATTAACATTTTCCTTCAACAATCAGGAATCTAGGGTTCCATAAGCACATACTACAACAACAACTTCAAACAAGAAACCCTAATACCCTTTTACTCATAATGCCATAAAATGAAACCCTTTATGCCCACAAGCACAGATCTGACATTCAAGCCTGAATTAAAACATGAAATTGATCTAAACATAATTTACCAATTGAAATCAATCAAACCCAAAGAAAACAAGCAAGGAATGACCAAACAAGGGAATTCTTAGCTTTTCGGATGCATAGAAGACAGGGATCTAAAAACTAGAATTGACATGGACAAGACCCTACCTCAATAACTGTTGAGGAATGCACAATCCAAAATCCAAGCAAGGAGAATTCTCAAAATTATCCTTCAAAACCAAGCACACACCCAAGCTTTCAAAAATGCTCCCAAAAATCTGTTATGAGAGAATGAGAGAAGAATCCCCCTAATGAGGATCTATTTCCCCTAATCAAGCAAACCCTAATGCCAACGCATTCAGTTAACTCCTAAATGGACTCCTCTCAAAAATTGAAAGAAAATAATAATTAATAATTAGAATATCTAATTACTTGCACAACTCAACTTTGACTCCTAAATTCAAGTTGAGATCTCTTGAGTTGAAAATACTTTTTCAACCAAATCTTGCACATGTAATTAATAAAATATTAATTTAAATAACTTAAATATTTACATCACAATTATCCATGCAACTAAATATTTAATTATTTAATTAAGCATAAAATCATAATTACTCTAATTTTCAATTAATTATTCAATTAAATATTAATACTCAATAATTGCACTTTAATTAAACTTCTAATTAAATATAGGTATTTAATTTAATTTTCAATTAATTAAATACCCTATATTTAATAATTAATTGCAATAATATTCAATTAAATAAATAACATGATTTAACACCCACATAATCACATCAAGCACCTGAAACCGAAAACAAGCAAAGTCAAACATGCTGAAGGAAAGGGATACACGAATTCCTATCAACTATACAAATTCGGTCAGGGTAGTCAAAACAGATACTTGTCCACTAACTAGGACAATTTGGTTTAGGATAGGATTTGGACCTGATACTATCTCCCCTCTCTTACCATTGAGATTAATGCGATAGGGCACACTCACTCTTGCCAATTCAGGGAAGACGTAGCCCGGTACTTACAAACCTCTCATCACAAAGACGAACATACATGCATATATCATATGGAAAATAATGGTCGAGACTAGGTTATCGTGTGGATCTCGCCGAAGAAAGTAACTACGACTCTGTCCCATACCATACCAAGCACATCAAATAGTAATGAAAACATACAATAATCCATGTGCATATAAATCTAAGGTCAGTATTGTCAGAAACCATAACCGAAATGAAATCCTAACATTTACATAAGCATCATTAAATAACCTTAAATCCCATATACACAAAAGATACAACATGATAACAATGGATCAATAACATACTCAAAAGTAACGCATGATTATCCTTAAAATCACCTGAAAGAGCTAACACATACATACTATGGTCTAAAAGAGATCAGAAACTGACACAGGCAGACAGACAAAGGGGTAGGTATTACAAAGCCAGAGAGAAGATAGAGTTGTAATGCAGTTTTATTCCAGCTGTCAAGAAGATATCTACGAGATAAAACTAGAGTAAAGCTTTAAAAAAAGGTTGGCAAGAGTTGTTGATCACACCAAGATCAAGAAAGTCAAGAACTTAGAAATGGTGAAATCATTTTTATAAAGAGATAATATAATTCATTGTGAATTAGGGGAGTGAATAGTGAAGAGGATGTTGAAGTGAAACTAATGAAGAAAGACTTCAATCAAACCTGATCAATCAAGCTAAAGAGCAGAGCTAATTCTACGGACACCGAGAAACAAAGAAGCACTGCATCACCGAGCAGAAGGAAGTAGAGAAAAGGTATTGAAAAGATACATTGATTAGAAAGGTATTATGAGCTTACAATAGATCTGAAAATCTACAAAGTTTAGTTGTATATGTGAACAGATCGTTTATTGTTTTAATTTAACCATTGCATTAGAAAGTCTCTTAACTGAGAAGGAGTTAAAAATCCTTTATATATTGAGATACATACTAAGGAGTATCAAAAGGTTTGGTCATGAAGATAGCATAGAGATGCCAGATATTAAGTGACCAACTACACTAGGTTTGGTCATGAAGATAGCATAGAGATACCAGATATCAAGTGACAAACTATTCTATTTATATCCTCTAACAAGATCACACCTAATAGTGTGTTTGTAACCTTTAACAGGGTTTGCTCTTCAGCGAGCTCACTTCAGAAGAGTGAAAATTTTGGGTTACCGGTCCCAAGTGGTTTTTCCCTTAACAAGGTTTCCACGTTAAAAATCTATGTGTCAATATGTTTATGAGTCATTACTTTAGTGTTTTGAATTACACATAACTATATCTATATTGATCAATATACACTAAATAATTTACTGAATTTTGATTAATAAAAGACTGCTAATCGGTAAATAGTATAAATAAGGTTTAACAGTGAACTCTGAGAAGTAGTTATTTGTCAAGATTATTTGAAGACATTCCTCTTGTAGGACTGAAGATAACTAGAGGCTTATAATTATGGTAATAAGTTTTTGGGTTGATTTATTGGAAAATTTTTGAGGCCATTGTTTCACCCCCCCCCCTCTCAGTTATTCTAACAGTTATATGTTCAGAGTGTCCCAGCTTGGCTTGACAATATGGTAGACCATTTATCAGGTCACGAGAGATGAGTGATTGGTAGATGTGGATTTTTTTACCTTCTCAAGTTACCGCAGCTCCAGATGAACCATTGACTTCTTACAACTATGGTAGAGCGGTGGCATGTTAGCCATAACATCTTCCATTTGCCTATGGGAGAGATGAATATCACATCGGAGGACATTTATATATTACTATGGATCTTGATTCAAGGGGAGTGGCTTTACTATGATCAATTTTATGGTTGTAGCACATGCAGATGGGTCTTCATAGATCCTACAATTGGAGATGACAGCATCACCTGGGTTTTGTTTATTTATTTCCCTCCTCTTCCAGTGGTATTAGGTACATTGATTGGTGGTGTTCTGTTACCAGATCGTCACGGGAATAGATTTGCAATTGGTTGGGGTCGGATCATCCAGGACATGATTTCTTAGCCTTGTAGATTTTATTGGGGTTTTTGTGTGTTAGCACAGTTATACCATGAGTTGCATCATATTGTGTATAGAGGTAGTGCTTCCTTGTCTTTCGGTGTGATTCTTTTATAATTATGGACATTGGAGCATATCCCTATATCTAAATGGATTGCTACTAGATAGAGAGATCATGGATGGCCATATGCGTACTTATATGATCGCATGGTTATCCAGCCTCAGCTAGGAGAGTTGGATTATTGGAGATTTATGTTGGATGATATTGATCAGGTCATATGGAGACCATATTTAGGATGTGAGCCATGGCATGAGGATGATGATGATTTTCCATATATTTTTTCACCTTGATGGATGATAGGCTGATCACCTCTAGTAATCAAGAGATTTTAATGCTACATATTTTTTTGATAGTATGGTTGAGTTCAGGACATTCCTCGGGGTTTAGCACTATATTCTTGAGTATAGGCTAAGAAATTGATGTGGGGAGAAAAGATTGATTATCAGTATCTGTGTGATCAGATTGACAGATTGGTATACATGTAGTATGATATGCTTTAGGATATTCTAGATGTAGGAATGTCAGTAAATTATACCCAGTGATTTTCTCACTATAGTTTTCCCCAGTTCACTAATCCTGGTGAGTTAATTCTTGATATAGATGATCCTTCAGATGATGATGATGGTAGGTGTGGATGAGGAGGTAGGAGAAAGAGAGTACATAGAGTACCAAGAGTTCCTCAGTGAGCTAGAGGTAGAGATGAAGGACATGGAGGACCATGGATGAGGAGTAGTCATGTGAGTCCATAGATGAGAGGTGGACATGTGAGAGGGAGAGGTGGTGGGTATAGGATGAGACTAGTCAGGCAGTACCGGAAGTGATATGGGGTGAGAAATGATAGAGAGTAACAAGATAGGCTTAGATACATATTGCGAGATAGGGTCAGGGTCCATAAATTCCAGCATAGTAGATGCCTATAGCTCCTTAGATTCTATCATAGTAGGTGCCTTAGATACATGTACAGCCTCAATTTCACTCACAGTCAGGTACCATTACCAAATTATAGTAGGATGTGCAGGGATTATAGACTGGTCTGGCTACAGTTAGTAGTAGGATAGATCAATTTAGTTTGATGATGCATACATTCATGGCCAGGATGGATCAGATAGCCAATGGTGCCAGTTCTATTCTGTCTCCTCTGAGTACACATGATAGATTAGGAGACATAGATCTAGATGGTACAGGTGACACAGGGACAAGAGATTTATCAGGTGCCCCTACCGGGTCATGATTGATTTTGAGATATCATTGGATTATATGTATTGAATTTTGATATATTAGATATTTATTTGATCAAGACTTTGATGTACCATTTTTATATGATGTAGCTTTGATTATGTCAAATATTTGATTCATATTTATGATGATGAATTTATCACTTTGATTTCCCTGATGATATATTGGAATTTATTTGATGTTATGATATCTATATGTTGTTTATGATGTATTTTATTTCTACATGCTATGGATGCAATGCCTTATATATGACATAGTTAGCAGAATGAATATGTATGAAAATCTATTTTCTTATGCTTTTAATTTTATGATGGATGCAAATCTAAATGATAAATGCAATGAAATAACTTTATGAATGCATGTTGTGGTTTTGTATTTTGATAATGCAATATTTCGATGATATGCACCTATGTGAATGATGATGTTTAATGTATTGTGATAATGAATAATGATATAATTTTTATAACTCATAAATAATGATTTAATGTTTAATGAATGCAATGATAAATGCACAAGAAAGTCTTCATAATTGATTGATTTGAACCAAGATAAAGATATCAAATTTTTTTAAAAATGATTAACCCCCTTGAACTTAGGAAATTACCTAAATTCACATTAATCTAACAATGAGATGAAACTAACTATCACTTTTGTCTTTGCGAAAGAAATGCAAAAGAAGATATATTTTCATCATTGAGATTTTTTGTGAACTAGGAGCAAGTACAATCATCATTGATTGGATAACCACATCATGATAATATGAATACCTCTTTCATAGATATTGTAATCAATATAAATAAGTTTAACCCTCACTAGTTGAATAATCAACTATGGGAGTCTGAATACCAGTTTTATTGGATTCAATGTTGCAATTGGATTTTGGTATTAAGATATGGAAGATCTAAATATTGAAGGTATCCATTTGTGTAAAAAAACAAAGGTTAACCCACCTTCATATATGAATGTCCTCAATGATTCTTTGATGACCATGTCCTTATAAAAATTCACATAAGTTGGTAGATCTTCCTCAAAAAAGTCACACAAAAATTAAGAAAAAATATCATGTCTTCATCATCGCCAATATAGTCGAAACATCATCGATTAGTTAAAAATAACATGATTCATTGAACATCATAAAAAAATTAAATTATTTTTTATTGTATCAATATTTTCAATAGAATTCCATCCATTCTAATCTTTTAGGTTTTTTTCAATTTTTAATCCTGATAATAAGGTCATGAGCTCAAGGATCAAGTTGCAAGATCAAATGCTTGGGTTTAACAATGATATCTATCAAAGGTTCAAAAATATCTCTCCTCTTAAGTTCTGCCAATCTCTCATGTCATGTGACCAAAAAGTAGCACTTTAAAATCCATTCCTATCAAAACCAATTATGCCCCAAAGTGAGTATGAGACCATGTGTAAATCTAGGCAAATGAAACCTAGTATGTGATAATAATTTGTACAATGCAGCTCAAAGAATTTATTATGACTATCCACAAATGATGGATGCAATGAGGATATATATCATGAGATGGAAAATGCAATATGTGAAAATGGAACTAGGTAAGACCTAAGGGATCAGAAAGTGCTTGCTTTCTAGGTTTCCACCTTTTGAATTTATTGTTGTTTTTCTCTTTTTTCTCTTTTTTTGCTACCAAGGCGCCTATTGCTAGTTTTCACCAAGGTACTTTTCTCTTTTTCAATTTTTTTATGTGATTGTTTCTTTTTTTTTTTTTTCTTTTTATATCATCAAGGCACCTATTTGCTAGGTTTTCACCAAGGAAACCATTGTTTGATCTTTTGAATTTTTTTTCTCTCTTCATGCTCAATTTTCCTCTTTTTATGCTTTTATGCTTTTTCATTATTTTTGAATTTTTTATCTTTCTCAATTTTTTTGTATTTTAAACTTTTCTCATGTTTTTGGATTTTTGAAATTTTATTATGTACAAAGAATGATGTTAAAATCATCGGATACACTTTTTTATGATACTCTTTCAACCTATACTCTCTCACCTATTCAGGTATAAAACCTCTTTAAGTGGATGTTGTTAATAGGTTCTTGTATCTCATCTCCTTCACAATCAGCTAGCTTGTATGTCCCTATTCCAAAAGAAGAAGTAATCACAAAAGGTCCAAGCCAATTTTCCTCCCATTTTCCTTTCTTTTTTTTCTCTACTTGGTTTTTAGGGTTTTCTCTCAACACTAAGTCTTCCACTTGAAATACTCTAGATTTTATCTTTTTGTTGTAGTTCCTTGAGATTGTGTTTTGGTACATTTTCAAGTGCTCATAAGCTTGTGTTTTATGTTCTTCTAACAATTCCAATTGCTGAAGTCATGCAACCCTATAATCCTGATCATTTATCAATCCTTGCAATGAGACTCTCAAAGATGGGATTTCAACCTCCAAAGGTAGAACAACTTATTTCCCATTAACCAAAGAGAGTGGTGTTTCCCCTATTGGTGTTCTAATGCTTTCTCTGTAGGCCCACAATGTTGGGTTTATTTGTATATGCCAATCTATTTTTTGACTTGCCAACCTATCTTTTCAATATCTTGAGGATATTGTTATTTGTAGCTTTGGCTTTTCCATTTCCTTGAGGATAATAAATGGATAAAGAATGATGTGTGATATGAAAGGTCTCACATGATTCATCCACATCTGTATTCTTAAATTGTTTTCCATTTTCCATGATAATGGCATGAGGAATACCATATCACCAAATGATGCGGTTGAGAATAAACATAGAGATTTGTTTACCCATTGCAGTTGCCAATGTCACGACCTCTGCCCATTTTGTAAAATATTATGTTGCATTTATAATAAATTTATGACCATAGAAAGAAGGTGGATAAATCATCCTAATAAGATCAAATCCCAATTGATAGAAAGGCCATAGTGTACTGATTGGGTGTAACTCTTGTGTGGGAACATGAATCATGTCTCTGTGATATTTGCATTTTAGACACACTTTGACAAAGTGGCAAGCATCCTTTTCTAAGGTTTTCCAAAACTACCCCATGTGAAGGATTTTCTTGGCTAGGTTTAACTAACTCAAATGAGACCCACAAATACCCTTATGAATGTCTTGTAAAGATAACTTTGATTCATCATCCTCTAGATACCTAAATAGCATTCTGTAAAGAATTTTGTGATAGAATGTGTCAGATAGGATAGTGTAATGAGTCACTTGGTGTATGACGTGTCATTTTTGGGTGCGAGTTTGGTCTAAAGGTAAAACTTGGTCTTTTAGATAGGTAAAGATGGGTTTGTACCAAGGTGATTCATTTCCATTCAAAAGGAAAAAGATTTGAGTTTCAGGTAAGTCAAAATCAGGTTTCACTAAGAATTTGTACCTAGCATTCTGATTAGACATTTGAAGTAATGAAGCCAAAGTAACCATAGCATATGCTACTCTATTTTTATACCTTGTGATTTGTTCAAGTATAATCAAGAAAAAATATTTCTTTTAGTCATATACCATCCTTTTTAGGGCATCAACTTGTCATCCTTAGTTTGATACTCATCATTAATTTGGTTGATGACCAATTGTGAATCCCCATATACTTCCAGCTCAGTGATGTTCCATTTTAATGCCTTTGACTAAAGTTTCATATTTTGCAATATTGTTTGTGCATGGGAAAAAAAGTGGTGTAGGAGCACCCTGAATGAACCAAGTGTTCCTATGGAACCTAGGGGTTACATGAAGGTCCTAAGAGGCGTTTAGTTAGGTTAAGAGATTGGGTTAATCATTAGACCACTTTGTAAGACCATAGTTTCAAGTTTGGCAACCTATGAGCCCTTGCTCAACTATTGGTAATTAATGGTCCAAAAGTGTACAAATAGGTTGTTTTAGTGTTTTTGATGTTTGGATCCATTAGGGGTCATAAAAATAAGGTTGTGACCAAATTTGGTCATCAAATTTGAAAAATTGCAAAATATGTAAAAGTCTCTCAAAAGTTGTCAAGCAACTTTTGAGAAAACTTGACAACTTTTTGAAAAACAACTCCCAAATGGTAAATTAGTTCAAATATTTTATGTAACCATTGGGAGTGCCTACATAAAGCCATTTTAGGAGGGTGGTAGGCTAATCATGTAATTTGGCATTTTGAAATCAATAAAACATAACCATTTCTCTGCAAATCCTGAGAACAGTCGATCTGTACAGATTGGTACGGATAGGAGGGCATAAAAATCTAACACCAGCAGTTTTTTTTATGAACCTTATTCCATTTTATTTTGGTCTAATGTGTTTATCTATCCTAGTTTAAAATTTATTGAATTTTCAATTCCCCTGCCTGGTTTGTAGGCCCTAATTCAAGGTTTCTAAGAAAATTGAGTGTAATTCCTCTTTCCACCATGGGAGTTCAATGATCCTTGGTGGAAAGAATGTTTATATGATTCTCTTTAAGAATATATAGGATAGGTTCACCATAATGAAAAGAGATGGAGTTACAATGATGCCCTAGGTGTATATCACTATGTATGCACCAATCCAGAATTAGGATAACAATCATAACTCTTGTTTGGGGATTGATCAGAGGATCTAAATCAGATGAAGAGACCCTTGTACACACCCTAAGATGATCTAATCATTATTTTATAATTTGGATGCATCCTTAAGGAACTTGTAGTGTAAGTGGAGGCCTAATTATCCCTAATTTCATAAGCAATTTTGTGTGTCATCGTGTCTCTTTCTCATTTCCATGTTCTAGGGTTTGAGTCCAAAGTCCAAGGCCATAAATGGTGTTTGAATCCCATTTAAGATCAATTTTCCTTCAGGAAAAGGCTATAAGCCTAATCTTGGGTTTGTGAAGCAACCATGTATTATGGGTTGCAAATGAGTGAAAAATCCATTGGAACTAAATTTTAGGGACCTAAAGAGACCACACCAAGGAGCATAGGTCACCCCTGGTCCTATAAGTCACTTTGGGGGTATTGTTGAGAATTTAGGTCAAGTACTTGTGAAGCCCCTCTTGGTAGTTGTTGTTGTAGGATTGGTGAAACCTAGTGATTATGTTTCCCTTGGGGTTTTGGGGTTGTGATAACCTTAACCAAATCCTTTCCCACACTTGTGATAAGTGTGAAGCACTTTGGCCCTAGACATTTGGAGTTTTGGGGTGCATTGCCCTATTCTAAGCCATTTGGAGGCTTCCTACTGTCCACTTTGCATCAAGTGGTATCAGAGATATGTCTACTTTTGGGAATGAAGATATCCCTTCAAGGGTTACAAACATTGAATTAGCAAATATTGTGAGAGAATAGAGGGCAGAAAATGCAGCCTTGACAAGAATACTTCAAGAATTGGAGAACAAGGTGGAGAGGGTAAAGAGGACACTTCTGATGGTGAAGAGGGGAGTGATTTATATGATGACTCCCCTAATTAGGATGTGAACATTCCTTTAGACCAGAGACCCCTTATAGATTCCTTAAAATCCATGGGGATAAGAACCATGGAGGAGAAGATGGATCTACCAACTTTTAGTGGAAAGATGGATGTAGATTTGGCCTTGGATTGGATAGAGGCCTTAACAAGCTTCTTTGAGTTTGAGGAAATCCCTGAGAAGAAGAGAGTGAAGATGGTAAGATCCAATTTTAAGGGAGTAGCCCTAACTTGGTGGAACTTCATCCAAATAGAGAGGGTGAAGAATGGGAAGAGTATGATCTCTTCATGGAACAAAATGATTGCATTGTTCAAGGAGACCTATGTGCCTGAAGACTATGGGGTACAACTCCATAGGAGGAAAAAAAGCCTAAAGCAAAAGGATATGGATGTAGGCTCATACACTGAGGAGTACCTAAAACTATGTATGAAGACAAATGAGGTAGAAGATGAAGAAAATTTAGCAAGATATATGAATGATCTTAAGGTATCCATTCAAGAGGAACTTAGCCTATATTGCCCTACCACAGTAAAAAAGTGCTATCAAATGGAACTAAAGGTAGAGGAAAAGTGGAAGAGAAAAAAGGAGTTTGGAAAGGGAAAGAGCAATGACAGTGGGAAGAACTTTAGAGGAAGAGGAACCTCTTGGAATAGAGGACAATACAGTGGTAATAGAAGAAGGACCCCTGGCCAAGGAGACAAAGAAAAAAATGATACAAACTTCAGAGGTAACTATAGAGGGAGAAGACCCATCAATAGGGGAAGGAAAAACATAGGAAGAGGAAATGGACCATTAAGGTGTTACAATTACAATGAATTGGGACACCATGCAGGTAGATGACCTGAGAAGAGAAACAATAACAATCAAGGAGAAAGAAGAGCACAAATCATTCAATAGGACAAGAAAGAAGACAATGCAAATGAAAGGGACTTAGAACCAAAGGAAGGAGAATGTTTTATGATGAGACAAGTCTTCCTTCAAGTTCCACAAAGCCAAGAACCTCCTCAAAGAAAGAATCTCTTTCGAACAAAGATCAAATGCAATGGGAAGGTATGTAATTTACTTATAGATTCTAGCTCAACTGGAAATTTAGTATCTTGTGAAATGGTATGAAAGTTAAACCTCCCTAAGAATCCTCATCATTTTCCTTATCATGTCTCTTGGGTAACAAAGGGTCAATAAACCTTAGCGACTGAACAAGCATGGATAGAGTTTTCTATAGCAGACTTTAAAGACAAAGTTATTTGGGATGTTGTTGAAATGGATGCCTCCCACATCCTTCTAGGAAGGCCATGGCAGTATGATGTAGATGCCACACACCATTGTAGGAAAAATACCTACTCTATCACTAAATATGGGAAAACATTCACCATGAAGCCCCTCCCTGATACCAAAATAGAGAAAGAACCTACTTCCATAACCATGGGTGAAAAGGAAATGTTAAAAGTTTTAAAAGAACCTGAAACTGAAGTTTTTCTCTTAATATCCAAGCCTAAGGATAGTATAAGGTCTGATAATGATGATCCTATACAAGATGAAGTGAAATAATTGCTTACAAAATATAGTGATGTCACTGTTAGTGATCTACCCAAAACCATCCCTCCCTTAAGAGATATCAGTCACTAAATCGACTTGATACCTGGTTCCTCCTTGCCTAACAAGGCCCCATACAAAATGACACTAGTTCAGCATACAGAGATTGCAAGGCAAGTCAATGAATTGTTAGAGAAGGGACTCATTCAAAAGAGTCTTGGGACATGTGTTTTCCCATCAATTTTAGCTCCTAAAGAGGATGGAAAGTGGAGATTGTGTACTGACAGCAGAGCCCTAAAAAAAATAACTATAAGATACAGGTTTCCAATTCCAAGAATTAAAGATCTCCTGGACCAATTAGGCACTGCTTGTTATTTTACAAAGATTGATTTAAAATCAGGTTATCACCAAATTAGGCTAAACCCAGGTGATGAATGGAAGATAGTGTTTAAGACAACTGAGCGATTGTTTGAGTGGCTTATTATGTCATTTGGCTTGAGTAATGCTCCTAGTACATTCATGAGACTTATGAATGAGGTCTTCATTGATTTTATTGGCAAATAATTAGTCATATATTTGGATGACATTCTGATTTACATTCATAGCAAAGAGGAACATCTTGATCATGTTGAGAAAGTTTTGAAGAGACTCCATCAGCACAAGTTAGTGATTAACTTGGAAAATTGTATGTTCATAAAGAAGGAACTTGTTTTCTTAGGATTTTTCATCTCCCAAGGCGCCCTCAAAATGGATCTAGAGAAGGTGGTAGAAATAGTCAACTGGCCTCCACCAAAGAACCAAGGTGATGTCAGAAGTTTTCATGGTTTAGCAACTTTTTATAGAAAGTTTATTAAGAATTTTAGCCATATATGTGCTCCTATGTTGGACACAATAAAGGGTGGAAATATGACCACATTTGAATGGACTAAATAAGCTATAGATGCATTCCAATATCTCAAGAATAGAGTGGCACAATATCTAATCCTAGTCCTCTGGGACTTCAACAAGGTATTGATAGTTGAAACAGATGCAAGCAACTTGGCTATAGGTACTCTCTTGAGCCAAGAAGTTAAGGCTATAGCATTTTCTCAGAAAATTTGAATGATGCAAAGAAGAGGTATTCTACTTATGATTTGGAACTTTATGTGATGGTAGAAGCCTTGAAAAAGTGGAGACACTACTTTCTCCCTAAATAATTCATTGTGTATACTGATAACCATGCACTAAGTGTTTTAAACAGTTTTGGGGTTGTGATAAACTTAACCAAATCCTATCCCACACTTCTGATAAGTGTGAAGCACTTTGGCCCTAGACATTTGGAGTTTTGGGGTGCATTGCCCTATTTTGAGCCATTTGGAGGCTTCCTACTGCCCACTTTGCATCAAAAAATTTGTAGGACTTAGGAATGGTGTATCCTTTTTGTGTAATAAAAAAATACCGGCTCCTGATCCATGTTGATTATAGGATCCATGAAAATATAATTTCCATGGTTTTTCTTCCACATTTACTATCTCTGCATCTAGAAATTCTACCTGAATAGGATGAATAGAAACTAAAGGATTCTCCGCCGATTGATTTGCTATGAATTGTCCCTTGATAGATTTACTATCCACATACTCAATATCCAATTCACTCAATACCATCACCCATTTAGCAATCCTTCTAGTAAGGGATATTTTTCTAAGAAAATACTTTAGTGGATCAATTTTAGCAATCAACTTAACCTTGTGCATCAACATTTAATGTTGTATTTTTTGGGAGGAAAAAACTACCGCTAGACAAGCCCGCTTGATGAAGCTATAATTCAACTCATATTTGATCAAGGTTATGCTTAAATAATAGATGGCTCTTTCCTTACCCTCATCATCCTCTTGTACCAATAAAACCCCTAAAGAGCACTTCATTGCTGAAATACACAATAGTAAGGATTTTCCTTTGATGGGAGGCATCAAAATAGGTGCATTCATCAAGTATGTCTTCAATAGGGTAAAAGCTTGTTCACATTCATTATCCTATTTGAAAATAGTATCCTTATATAACAATTTGGTAAAAGAGTGGCATTTTTTTGCCAATTAAGAGATGAACCTTCTAATAGATTGGACTCTTCCTTGTAGTGACATCATTTGACTAATATTTTTGGGTGTTTCCATTTCCATGATGGCTTGCACTTTTCCCGGTTCCACTTCTATCCCTTTTTTCGAAACTATTTAGCCCAATAGCTTGTTGGATTGGACACCAAATGCACATTTTTTGGATTTAAACTTACTTTAAATTGCTCCAACCTTGTAAAGATTTTTTCTAGGATAGGTAAGTGGTCTTTTATTTTATGTGACTTTTCTAAGATATCATCCACATAATATTCAAGAAATGTAGCACCATGTCATGAAAGATGGTTGTCATTGCCCTTTGATAGGTATCTCTAGCATTTTTAAGGCTGAAGGGCATAACATGCCAACAAAAGGTACCCCAAGGGAAAGTGAAAGAAATCTTTTCTTGATCCTTAGGTTCTATTCTAATCTGATTGTAGCCACTAAATCTATCCATTAATGAAAACATGGAATGTTTGGCTGTCAAATCCAGTATAGCATCAATGCTAGGTAATGTAAAATCATCCTTAGGGAAAGAGAGGTTTATATTGTTAAAATCCATGCATACTCAGAAAAATTTATCATGTTTAGTCATAGGTACAATATTGGAAATCCATTCTACATAACCTATTACTCTTATGAATCCAACTTTTAGTATGTTTTCCAATTATGCCTTAACCAATAAAGCCACATGGGGATTCATTTTTCTCAACTTTTGCTTCACAAGTTTTACTTCCGACCTCACATTAAGGTGGTGCATTGATAAAATTGGATCCAATCCTCACATATCTGCATATGACCATGCAATGTTAATTTTCTTTTCTTGAAATAATTGGATGGAATCCTTCCTTTCTGTTGGAGTCAAAGATGTTGCTAGATGAATTAATTTAGGTTCCAATTTTGTGTCGATGTTAACCTTTTATGTTGGATCAATTAGGATAGGAGATCTATCTTCTTAATCTTCAAGTAATGCATCCAATATCTCTTTTTTAAGTGCCATAGTTGGGTTTTCACCTTCAGAAACATCCTTTATTTTTACCTTTTTAGGGTCTAGTACTGCCACATGGTGATTTTCACCACTAGATTTTTTCATTTTTTTACTTTTTTTTTTCTTTTATCTTTTGGATTAAGATATTGGACCCTTTCCTCCATCATCATGTTTTGATTGAATTCATTGGTGGAAGATGGCTCAACCGCATTGAGTTATTGGGCCATAGCATTATCATTGGGAAAATAGAGTAAGTCATTAGGTTCAGTCAAGTCCCAATCAATAAGCTCAGGATGGATAAGAGTTAAGGACTCATTAGGTAAGTTTTAATTTGTAGGTTTTAAGGACATGACTTTGTTTGAAGGTTTGTACATTATATTTCTCAAGTCAATAACATGTGCTTGTTCTAGGTGTTCCATAGAATTCAGATCAAAATTCTCTTCACTATAATCCTTGTGAATTTACATGGGTAAAAATAAGTGTGGATTAAATCTAACATTTGAATCTCCCCCCCACCATGAAGGTACCCATGGTTCACCTACCCATTGATTGTCACTAGATACTTTTCCTTGATTTGGTTCTTGAAAAACAATTGGCACATGTGTAGAACTCGACCCTTGATCCATATTGGCTTGATTGTTTGCATTAGGTATAATAGCATAGGTATGAATAACATCTACCTCCTTTTCATGACAAGAATATTCAGAAAGGGAATCTCATTCATATTCTTTGGAGTCATCTTCACTCTCAGACTCTAACATATGTACATGCTCATAAGAATCATGAATAGTGCTTGAACTAGCTCCTTTGTCTTGATACCATATTCCTAATTTTTCATCCTTGGATCTCCAAGGAGGTTGATTGTTTTCTAGAAAGCCTTTTCTTGATACCTAAGGGTCCTCTTCCCTTGTAACCCATCTTTTTCATTATTTGGAATCCTTTTCCATATTGATTAATTTGGATGTTGACATTTTGCACTCTTTCAACGGGAACATTTGAATTATCCTCATCTTTATAAAGCCATTGCAAGACTTCATTATCTTCTTTATCTATGGCTGATTGGTCACTCTCTCTCAGAAAATGAGAGTTGTATTTTTCAGGTAGATGAGAATTTTAAGGGTTTCCATGTGTTCTTGGAGAAGTGGGTAAGTCAAATAAGGATATAGAATATTCCCCCACTCCTTTTGAATTTATTCTTCATTTGTTTTCAAATTTATGCATCATCTCACTCATCTTTTGATCATTTTCCTTTTTAGTTTGTTCTCTTTCATCCTTAGAAGGTCTTGAAGTTTCTTCCCTTGATATAGAAACTTTTACTGAATTGTCATTAGAACTCTGACCCTCAAAACTAACTTTCTATTTTTCTTTAGTTGATGTAGGCAAGTTAGTTTCATTAGGCCTTGAAGTAGAAGTAGGATTTAATGGCAGATTAGGACCTTCTTTGGGTTCTTCAATGATGAAACTAGGAATAACTACTTCTCTATTATGTGGAATGAATAACTCATGAAGAGGTTTCAACATATTGCATTATTGAAAGGGATTTGAATCACCTCCAATAGTTATTTCTTCACCCATGTATGGAAAGTTGATACATTGGTGATAGGTCGAAGGCACTGCTTGCATTTCATGAATCCATGGCCTTCCCAATAAAATATTTTAAGTTAATTTCATGTCAATGACTTGAAAAATGGTATATCTCTTGATTGGACCCACTTGAATGGGCAAAACCACCACTCCTTTAGAAGATATTTCCTCCTCATCATAAGATTTTATAGTGATTTGTTTCTTGGTGTACACCTCTCTCTCCGGTCTCCCATAGCTTTCCAAGGGCGGGGGTTAGTAGCAAAGGTTCACAAGTGAATGCAAATCAAGTACGCAATAACTACTAAATGAATAACAGAAACGTGAGCAATAAAATGTACAAGCAAGAGAAAGGAAGACAAATGAATGCAAACCCTTCGATGCTTGAACTTTCTATTGTTTCTCTCTACTCCTTCCAAAACACTATTCTTGATGCTAAGTATTGGCGGGGCAGCGTCTATGACTTGAGAAGTGTCGAGAATTTGAAAATTGAAATGTGTTGTGTGTGATCGCAAGATGGCTTGAATGGTAGAACCAAACTGACATAGTAATGGCACACGAGAGCTTGAAATCTTGGATCCTTCAAATGGTTATGAAGGGTTTATTATATAGGAATTGGTGATGAAATGAATGGTTGAGATCGATCCCAGAGATGGGAAGATGAACGGTTGAGATCAAAAGGAACAGGAGAGATCCACAGT
>MU227302.1:1663745-1682317 GCA_018584345.1 Thuja plicata
AATTAGAAGAATTTAATTAGTAAGTTTAAATATTTGATTTTAAACTATAGGAAATTGAGTTTAATTAATTAAATAATGATAATTAATCAATTAAAGATTAATTAATTAAATAAAATTAATTATTTAATTAATTTTGGGAATTGGATTAGATGATTTGAGAAGTGAATTTAGAAGAAAATACGTGATTAATTAATGATTAAAAAATTATTAATTAATAGATGAAAATTAGTGTTTTTAATGTAAAGTCGCAAGCCTGTCCATTTTAAGGTGTCTACACTTGGGATCAATATATGACTCAAATAACCCAAAATCTTGGACTAGATTCAAGGTACAAATTATTATACCATCCCCTCCATCAATGAGGACTCTTTTAACATGGTGTTTTTGAATTAAAGCCTCTATATGAAATGGGAGATTTTGAGGATGGTTTATGGACATGTCATCTTAGTCACAAAATGATAATAAATGAGGTGCTATAAGATGACGCAGCATGTTTGAAAAACTTTCTTCCTCAAAATTTTTAGGAATGATAGTTTCCACAAGATCTTTCTCCAAGATTTCTTTATGATTGGAAGAAAGTTTCAATAGCTCCAAAATGGAAATTTGAGCTGGAGTCTTTTGTAGTTGATCCACTAGAGTATAAGGCCTTGTAAAAGAAGATTCTTGTTTATCCAAAGTAGTTGCTTGTGTAGGGAAAAATATTCTAGGGGAGCTTCCTTGTAGGGTAACTCTTGTTTCTTTCCCATAGTAAAAACATTAGAGGTCTCTTTGCTAGGTTGTTATTTTACTACTACAACATTGATAGTATTATCTTCTTCTGATAGGGCATTAATAGTATTATCATAACTGTGGGTAAAGTTAAATTTATTATTACCTCTTAAATTATTTCCATTGTTACCTCCATTGTTATTATCATTTGAAGATTATCCTTTCTCATGTTTGAAAAAAGGGGTTTTAAATGTCACGTGATCTTCATTATTTTGAGGTCCTTCCACTTTAATCACAACATTATCAATAAGGTCTTGCACCACATGTTTCAAGCACATGCAATCATTTGTCTTATGTCCTTTATTTCTATGGTATTCACAATGATTTGACTCACTCCACCATGAGGGTTTCACTTGTGGTTCATAGGGTTGAGCCCTAGGTAAGTCAATAATCTTATTCACAATGAGCGTTCTCAATGCATTTTCATGTGGTTCAACCAAGAGTCTAAACTTCCTTCTAGGATATGGAGAAAAGAAAGGTTTAGGATTTTTATCCTCTTGATTGTTCCCAAAGTTTTTGTTTTTGTTGTTATTATTGAAGGGAACTTTTGGTTCCTAATTTACACTATTATCTTGGTTGGATCCTCTTGTGAGTTTAAATGGAGTGGTGTTTAAGTTGTTTTCTTCAACAACTCCGTCATTAACCACACCCTTGCTATTATTCTTCATCCAAAACCGGTTGTTGTAGGAGGATCCCTATTATTGTTATTGTTGGAAGTATTGTTATTAGTATTCTTGTTATCCTTGTAGAGTTTGAGTTCTCCACTTTTCAATAATAATTCCTCTGTGGTAACTCTATTCTCAATTAAGTCTTGGAAAGAATGTGGGCATTGTAACCTCACTGATAGTTCATTTTGGTATTCAAGCTATTGATGAAGATGTCCATCTTTTCCTTTTTGGGAACACTTTGAGGGTGTCTAGAAAATACTTCTCTCCATCTTTGTAGGAAAAGAAAGAATCCTTCTCCCTCACATTGCTTTGTGTTGCATAAATTAATCATTGTGACTTCATGTTTAATATTATATGAGTAGTGTGTCACAAATTTGGAAGCCAATTATCTAAAAGTGTGAATACCGGAGGGTATTTTGGAAAACCACTCCATCACCATTTCTCCAAGGATTCTTGGAAATAAACTCATTAAATACATTTTATCATGCATGAACTCTAAGCTCAATGCACAAAATTCCCTTAAGTGATCTTGAGGATCGGATTATCCTTCATATTTATCATACTACGGAAAAACTGAATTACTAGGGAATGACACCATAATTAGGGCTTTATCAAATGGAAAAGGACACAATGCTTTGATTGAAAAGGGTTTAGGAGCCACCATTTTCTTCATGTTGTCCAACTGAATTTAAAATAACTTAAATTTATTTTTCATGATGTCAATATGATTGGTCTTATCTTCCTTTTGTTTCAATTTATGGACATCATAATTATGAGGGAGTTTTGTCCCCACTTGTGCTAGGTCTAGGAAGTACTTTTCCCTATCCATTTCCAAAAATTTCTCCATGAGTTTCATGAAGAACGGGCCTTGTACTACTTCATTGACTTTTTCTTTGGTAGCCTCTTCATCATTAGGGTCATTGTTACCTACATTGTTATTGTCTACCCCTTGATTGTTAGGCTCAATTCCTCCTCCATTAGCCTCATTATTATTAACCTCACCAATCCATTATTTGGATTGTTAGTATTGTCTTTTTTGACAAGCTTAATAAGGTTGGGATCCATATTTCCAAAAGGAAAAGCCATCCTATTTGGTTCTACCTCTTTTCGTAGTTTGATTGTTTGTTGTGAAAAGGTAAAGGTATCGCTTGGAAAAGGAATCTCTTGCCTGAGATATGTGCCTTCTAATTGCAAGGTATAATTTATGTAGTAGGATCTAATGAAAGCCGATGTGAGTATAAGTTGATGATTTCTTGGCTTTTATCCCCTTTTGGTCAATCCCTTAAATGATTTTTTTGAATTCTTTGAATATGAGGGATATTGATCAATATAAGATTATGAACATGTAAAAATTCCAAATGGGTGTTCAAACATGTAATTCAATTTTTTTTAAACCCTCAGGAAATACCGCATGTTTCTCTATCTCAGTCTATACACATGAATTTTCTTGATGATATGCAAGACTTTGAAGTTGCTACGTGCTTACTGGAAAGTTTTTACATGCAACTTTGAGATATAGCATGCAGTGTTTTAATGCTAGCACACAACACTTCATAGTTCTATGTGACACTTGGAGAGTAACTATGCGCAAATGAAAATATGGTATGTGCCACTTGGGTTGATTAGGTTCCATAGGAATGTTGACACACATGAAAAGAACAATTGTATGCGTCACTTAACTAGGTAAAGTTATCTGTCACTGTTTTTGATGAATTTTTTAAAAAATTTAATGTTTGTGATCAAATTTCTAGGATGTTCTTGTTTGAAAATTTAGAAACAACCACAACACACATAAAAATAATTGTTTCTATATCCTAAAACACACAAATTTTATCTTTTTAGATGTCATAATAGGTATAGACAAGAAACTCTTCCAAGCAAGCTACCTAAAGTCAAATTTGGCTCTTAATCATGGCTTTACAAGGTAGGTTTTCTACTTTATCTAGGTTTTTAAATGTAAATCTATTCAAAAAAATGAAAATTCTCTTATACCCTCATTACAAGGGCCTCCTACATGTATAAAGGCATGATTTTGTGCAACCCCAAAGGACTACTATAGGAGGTGAAGATTCCTAACACTTATTTGTCACTTGATCCTTTTGAGGATGAATGTGTTTAATTATAGTGGGTCAGCTATTATCACGACTAAATTGATTGTATCCCACTTAGATCTTTCCCTCTCACCATCCTTGTAAGCATATTCTTGGGAGTTAGGCCCTCTAAATCTCTATCATGTTCATATTGAAAGCAATAAACAAATTGAATCAAGCAGGTTGGGGAGTTTGATTAACTAAAAAAGTGAAGAGCATATCCATACTACTTTGTCCAACCTTTAACAAATTGTAAATTTTTAACCTCTTGACAAGGACATTTTTAGAATTGAAGTGTTTGGTTCATTTACGACCTTTCTTTCTATCCCCAAAACCAACATGTTTGGCTTTTTTATCAACTTCAAAAAATTGATAGCATTATACCTAGTGTCTTTGTTGGGAAAAAATAATAGGCTTTTATTTACTAGATTATGGAAATTGAAATTGCCAGAATTTAATCAAGTGCAAGATTGTTTAGAAAAATACCTTTTCCATGTAGCTAGCAAAGGCTAGGCGCATTTTTTTGTATTTTGCCTTGATTTTGAACTCACTTAGTGGCGATCTTTCCCTCTCCATCTCCTCCAACAATTTATTCACCAAAGCCAACACAATGAAGGAAAACAAGGAAAATTGAAAATAACAAAAAATGAAAGATCTTTTCTAAATTTGCAAAAATGATTAAAGATCCTATCAATTTTAGCTTCAATTTAATGAAGGAAACTTGTTCTTGTAAGCTATAACAACTTTAACAAAATGTTCATACAAGTTCTCTTCCTCTTCCAGATTTTCCAAAATACATAAGCTATGAAGTTCATTCGCATGTTTGTTTTAACGATTCTCACCTCTTTAATCTCTTTTTACATTCTTTTCTCTAGTTTTTGGACCTTTGGATTTCTGCTCAACTGTAAAATAGAAAACATAGAATATCAATTATCTGATTTTAATAATTAGCAACTTGAAAAATATAGAGAGTTTTATGGATCATTTAATAGCTTATAATTTGCGCTTTACTAATGTCTAAGCGCAACTTTAAAGTACTCTACATGTTAATTGACAAGTTACTACGTGTAACTTTAAGCATTAACAGGTGTAAAATAAAATAAACATGCATGAAAATATGGCAGAAAATGCAAGATAAGAAAGCTAGCACACAGTAGAAGAAATGTTTGAGGTGTGATTTCACTCTTTGTACGCATGACTTTGCAGTCAAACAAGTCACTTATGTCTCTATACACAGTGAAAGAACCTGTTGTTGGCATGAGTTTACTGGTTATACCGCATGAAGATTTATCAGATAGTGTCGCTTTGCCTACAACCTACAAAATAGACAAGAAAAGATACAAAACATGCAAAATATTAATTAAAATGGAGATTAGAGGCTCAAAGCCCCATGGTGGGTGTCATTTGTGTATATATAAAGTATACCTTCATGAAATTAAGGTGTAATCTATCAATTCTATTGAAAGAAAAGTCTAATTTAACTCAAAGAATTTACAAAATAACATTTAGCATTCAATGGATCTCTAACTAAGCATGCTAATGAAGCTCTCAGTCTTAAGCTCCATTAGCGACAATGCTAGAACAAGAATTGATGTATGATGATGCCTAATCTAGCTCTCAACTCTCAAATTGCAATGCAATTCCTTCAAATATGCTCTCAATTACTCAAATTATGCTCTCACATTGTTCTCAAATGCTATGCTCTTGATAAAATTCTCTCTAGTATAAATGTAATTTCTCATAAATTTTGAGGATCCTTAATGCTCTCAAAATTCATAGTATTAATAGGATGTGCCAAGGGTAGGGGGTAGAGTTAAGTTGATCATGATCAAAGCTTGGTTGATTTGAAGGATTTCAAATGGTTTCAAATTGGGAGACCATTTAAATGGTCGTCTCAAAAGTTGGGACAAAGAGATAAATTGAGTGATGAGGATTTTAAAGAGTTAAATGAGTGATAAATATTGCAAAGTTTGGAGTAATCCATGTGCTTTCAATCCTTGGTTCTCATTGACTCTTTGAATTCTTGTCTCCTTTGTTGAAAATAATAAAGATTTAACAAATTCAATTAATTAATTAAATAAATTAGTCATGTAAGGGAATAGGTTGATTTTGATTTTTGATTTAAACTATACAATTAATTTATCAAATAAATTATATAGCTTTGATTTATCCCTTTTAGGCTTATATTTAATTGATCCTTTGATTTAATGTAATTTAGTCCCTTTTGATTGAATTAGTACATTTGATTTGATAAAATTGCCTTTTAATCGATTAAAATACACCTCACCAAATTAAGGTGTCTACACTAAGAACCTATGAATCAAACTAAACAACAATCTCATTATAAGAAGAATAATGGTAATCAACCTCGTCATGATTTTCTAGTTTGTTATAATGTTTCTCACTCATTAGATGTTTCAGATTYAGCACYGGRTTCCAATGTTACTTCCCCTTATCATGAAAATGAATTCTTTTCAAAGGGAGTAATTTATTTCCTTTCATCTATGTCTTGATCATATTTTTCACTTATGTTAACTTTATATCAGATTATTTATAGATTATGTGCTCTCTCATGCAAACTATGTCATTGCTTATTTTAGTTTGTTCAATTATTGTGAGTCATCTAACGATATTGCCTTCATGAGTTTCATTTTTTATCTTCTTGATTAGAATTATTTTCTATCAATATTAGCAGGGGTTTATACCATCTATTTATATGCATTTAGTTTCATTTTTATGGTTTTCATACCATTTTTTTATATGCACGTTGTTGCATTTTAGTAAGATTCTGTGGGGTACCCATTTTCTAAGGTTAACTTTACGAGGGTCTTCAATTTATCCGGAAATTAGTTACTTTAAATATTTTGTAGGGACCTGTTGAGTTTCCCTCCATCCACTGATTGGTACATACCTACTTCAATTGATGTTTATCAACTTGTCCTTTTTTCCTCATTGTGAGGTTGATGTTCTTGAAATACTTCTTGAATTATGTTGGATTTATCATATATTTACAAGGAAATATGTTGTTTTAACACTCATAATCCTTAGTGTTGGTGTTTGAAAAGGTTTATGCTATCTAAATCTACCAATATATCTTGAGACTGATGTTGGGAGTGGTTATCTGTACATATGGAAGCTCTGCAAGACAATTGACCAACTATAGGGACAAGACTACCCTCTACACTTATGGCTCTGCAAAATTAAGGTGGGGGCACCTAATCCAGATAACATACAACTCTTTATCACTCTGGATTACAACAAAAAATCATGGTAATAAAGTGCTAAATACTAACTAGGCATTCATTGACTCTCTATTACCAAGTAGGATATACAACCAGCAACCATCAGATATGAAAGAACTTAGTAATGGTTTTGATGTAATTTGTAGAATATAGCCAAACTTTTTCAGACATGAATCAACAAAAAATAGAAAAGATTTTGATCAGTGCCTTATCCATTGGGAAATAGAGTTAATCCACGTATTGAAACATAAAAAAACCTATTGGAAAGGGCTCATACCATAAATACAAGTATCTTAGATCACACACTTTCTTATAAAATCCATGTGCATATACATCAAATGAGTATATGTTTCACCCAAATCATGTTTAATATGATCCTAAATAAAAACTATGGAATGGAACATACACAGATAACTCTATGTATTGGACTGGAAAATATAAAACTCATACAATGAAAGTCGAGGAGAGACTTGAAACTAAGACAATTGTATTAAGTATAATGAGTCCAAATTTTTAACAATATGATTGAATAACTATACCATTCAATAAATTACAAATGATCAAGAAGTATCTATCTTATAATGAATTACAGTCTAATGCAAATATGATATATCCCTGGAACTGAAACTTTTGAGCCAACCTTAGGGTCAAAATTATGGAACCTCCAAAACCGGGAAAGGAAAGTCATAAATAGAAGGATGGAACCCTAGGATACAGTTCTCAAAAACTATCCTTCCAAGCAATAAATACAATCCTATCTCATAATCTAATCTTTCTCCAAAAGATAACTAAAATATCTATCCTAACAAACCACTTGCCAAGTTGCAAGAAAATATCCAATCACATAAATGCAGAATACTCAAGGATAGGTAGAAACATCCTAAAATAGAAAGGGAGATCAAAGATCCATGAGGCCAATATACTACATTGAATGTGTTTAGACCCATAGAGAATATCCCTACACAAGTAAAATTGGCCCCTATTTTCCATGAAAATTGGTAGAATTATTTACGTAGATTGGTCAAAAGACCCACAAATTGCTTTGTCAGTAATTTTCTCATCGAAAGTTCAACACATTCTTGTTAACATCAAAATTTCAACACAAAATTGGTTGAAATTATAACATTCAAATGCCCACATTATTTGTCAAAACTTTGACCAACGTTCGTCAAAATGTCTAAAAAGTTTCAACCAAATTTAATCAAAATGTTTGAAAAGTTTTGACTAAGTTTGGTTGAAATGTTTCGACCAAGTTTGGTTGAAATGTTTGACCCATTCTACTAGGATATCAAATCCATGACACAATATTTTGACACATAATGGTCAAAACATTTTGACCAAACTATTTCTATTTCAACCAGGATGCCAAACCCACGACACAAGCTTTTGACACAGAATGGTCAAAACATTTCAACCAAACTCTTTCTATTTCGACCAGGATGCAAAACCCACAATGCAAGCTTTCAACACATAATGGTCAAAATATTTTGATCAAACTCTTTCTATTTTGACCAATGAATGTCAAAATTTTGACAAAAATTGAATTTAAGAAAAAAACAAATTCTGAAACCAAATAGCCTCAGTTTTGGTACTCGGCTTCAATAGAAGATGGACCAATAAAAAATTGCTTCTTGTTCTCTAACAAGTCTTGAACCAAGTGAGAAACTATAAGTTCACAACTTCAACTTATATCTTCTCACTTGGTTGAAGACTTATTTTTTAGAGAGCAAGAAGCAATTTGTTATTGGTCCATCTTCTATTGAAGCCGAGTACCAAAACTGAGGCTATTTGGTTTTAGAGTTTTCTCATTGAGTTTGGTATTCAATCTAAACAACCATCAATCATATTTTGAGACAATCAATGTGCCACTCAAATCTCATGTATCCCAATCCATCATCAAAGGACCAAGCATATTGACATCCAGTTTCTAGTTTTTTAGCTGCAGACCTATATGTGTTCACTAGAAGTGTTGGACAAGTCTTAGAATCCTGTAGGAGCATGATTTTGTTTTTTCTTTGATCCAAGAGGAAACTAATGCCATCTCAAACTAAGACAATCAAGATATAATTATTTCATATCCTTGAATAATGTTCATGAATCTTTTATGTAGTTTTTAATTCATACATTAGAATAGTGAATCATGTATGCTTCTAGCATTGGTATTTCCCTTCAGGAAGCTCTGATTGATCTCTGATTGATCTATAGACAAGGCAATCAAACTATGTAGTAAATTCCCTCAAAGGCATGTCATCTTGACTTGAAATACCATCATTGTAGGATATGTTCAAAATATATCAACATTTTTCATACCACTGATATTGATATGATAGAGAATCTTCCTTATAAAAATGCAGATATGGAATGATATAGACTATTTGGAGAGAGATACATATCACTTTGAAAAGTCAACAAAAAATGTGAAGGTAGTGAACAATGCTCAAGAAATAGTGTATAATGATACGCCAAAAACAAAAGACCTAAAAATGAAGATGGTTGTTAAAGGGAAAAACGATTTGATATAGTCAATTATTGGTTCAGAATCTTTGGGATTTCCACAACTCTGTGTTCAGATTAACACTTTACATCACTTTAAGACTGAATTGGAGTAGCTAGAGAAAACACTATCCTTTGGCTAGAAGATTGATTTTTTAATTAAAATAAATGAAACACCAAAATTGGCTTCCCTGACTATTAGAAGTGTTCCTAAAGCCAAGTTTGAAATTTACCATAAGGCTAGTAAGGAAGGCATCCTTGAACTTTGTGAGTCTGCTGCATATAAAGTGGTCTTCCATGACTTGAGAAGTGAACTATGGGATGGTTTTTATATGGGGGGAACTGCCAACACAAGGATAGGACATTTCCTTGAACAACTTGAATCAAACCTAGATATTATAGAAAACATTTTCCACACAAGATTTCATACTCGTGCCATTAAAACATTGATGAAGGTCTGTTTTGATGGATTTTTTGGCATTGTTGGGAGGAGGCCCTTGTCACGCATTTTCAAAATATGATTATGAAATGATAGAGAAAAATTTGGTGGCTCTTAAGGATCTTTTTAAAGCTAATGGTGATGACCTTCCTTTAGAGGCGGTTGAGAAGGCAACAATTCCTATGGCAGATATTTTGCCTCTTCTTTCAACTGATACAGACCAACTGATTGAGAATTTTAGACATTTGGTTTGTCAAGAAAATGGATTATCTTTAGAAAATTCAAAGCTACCAATTCCTCCAACATCAGGTGCATGGAATCCAATAGAACCAAATACCAATTAGTGAAAATGAATGCCATGATTTCATGATGAGGTCTGTTGATGGTTTTGATGGGATCCACATCAGGACAAATAGTGGAGGAAGTGATATGATGAAAGAGAAAAATGACAAGGATGCCGACTAGAGAAACAATGGAGATGAAGCTAACAGTGAGGTAAATATGATATACAATAAGAATAGAAATGAATTTCCACTTGAAAGAGACAAGGAAGGTAATGGGCATCAATCTTTTTGTAGCACCAGTCACAATCAGAATTCTCATAATGCATCTTTCAAAATGCATCTTTACTAAAATACATACAAATCTCTCCAAAGTGAGAAACAAAAACAAAAAAGAATAACTTGTAAGACTAAAAGTTCTGAACTTGAAACTTGAAACAGTTGCAAATTCTGGCATGTCAATGAAAACCTCTAGGATTGTAAATGAATTAATTCTCAACTTCATATATATTATTATTGATTTTATAAATAGACGTAGTGATGAAAATATTGAGTTAAAAGTGATATATCCTTTGTCAATGGAGATTGAAATATAAAATAGAAGAACAAAACCAAATCTACCACAAATACATGATTCACCAGTTAAGAGTGATATTTAGTTACATTACATAAACTTCTATTCTTGGGATCCATTTATTAATATGCTATAAAGTTATAATAACAATATGTAGATAATAGCTTTCAAAATCAGACTTAGACAAGGTATACATACACAAGCTCACACTCTTTGAGACATATGTCGTTTAAGCAACTTTCTGACATATCTGATCTGCAGATGTACTCTCAAATATCTTGTCAGCATTGCCAACTTCAAATCCATCCCACCTATGGCACTCCAAGATTTGTAAAGTAAAATAAGAGTTAGAACCAATAGATTTAGAACCAATAGATTTTGATCTGATTGACTTATTTCTAACACCCCACCTATAAATAGCATCAAGTACCTTGGATGTATAAATGAATTCAATAAACATAAATTTTTGACATTAGGAGAAAGTTGACATACCAAGGGCAAGAAATCAGGACCAAGCATGGTATTAGAAGATTTGATGTCTCGATGCACAATGGTTCCTTCACCACATTCCTCCTGCAAATACCTCAGTCCTTTGGAAACCCCTATTGCAATCCTTTGCCTCGCTGCCCATGACAATATCTTGGGACAAGAAAGGTGGCCAATTTACGTCAGATATTTCTAAACAATAAGAATTAAATTGTTTAGATGACTCATATTAATTAAAACTACTGTAAACCACCAATTCATTCCAAACATTCGTAAACTCTATAATACAACCAAACATTGTTTAAAATGAAATTACAAAAATAGACCTGTCTAATACAATCCACGAAGCTCTAGCATTGTTTGCTTTCTGTACTATGATATATGTTAGAGGATATCCTGCAGCAATTTTCATTTCCATCCTCACCTATTATATGAGATCAAAATGAAAGGATATAGAATCTATGAGGTTTTACAATCAATTAATTAGTGTTTACTTTAAAAAGTGTGTATTTTGATTTTTATAATTCTCCTATCAGAAAATGAACAAACATACATTATTATAGAATGATCCAAATAAAAAAAATTACACAGCGTAAATATAAAAATGGTCAATTCACAATATTCCAATATTGAAGGTGAGGAAAAGATTGATGAGAATTGTTATTACTCTTTTCATATTGTAACAATCATAAAAAGGCTTGAGAGATTCCATATACATCTCTTTCTTGAGGTTGAATTCCCCTTGTAGGTGTTGAATGGTTTATTGGCGACATCTATCGATGAACAAATACTATGAGGGAGACTTTGATTGTGGTAAGGGCTGCAAATATATGGTGTAGAAATGTGATGAACTAATTAATAACATGTATCTCCTATGGTACACACGAGCTCGATGTTTTGATCTCATAAAGGTAGTAATGATAAAATCCCCAAATATGAAAGCTCCTATGGTGCCACGCGTGCTTCCTTGCCTACATAGTCAATCAATGAAAACCCCCTCAGTAATCACACATCTTCCATGTGTCCCTTAGCATTGATTAAATAATGAAGGTATGTTAGTTTGAGCTTCACTTGGTTTCAAGAATAATTTAATATCCTCTACTTAACAAGGCCAACCACGTGAAGGTTGAAGCTCATCTGGCCCCTCCTAGGACACTCTTATGACCCTTTACAACACTTTAAGATCTCTAAGATGTATTCTTAGGGATCGTAAAGGGTCATAAAGGGTCATAAAGGATCCTGGGACACAACAGCTGAGAAACATAAATGTAGGCATCATGGTCATAATTGTTTAGAGACACAACATAATTCAGTGGTATACCCAAACGATGCAACACAACCACTACTCCTCCAGTTCTAAGTTGGTACTGAACAATTAAAAAACCATAGATAAGGAATAAAATTTAGAGAGCAGAGGAGGGCCAAAACAACCAAAATAATATACCTTTGCTCTCTAAATTTATTCCTTATCTATGGTTTTTGAATCGTGCAGTGCCAACTTCAAACTGGAGGAGTAGTGGTTGTGTTGCATCATCTGGGTATACCACTGAATTATGTTGTGTCTCCAAACAATTATGACCATGATATCTACATTTATGTTTCTCAGCTATTGTGATATCTAAATTTATGTTTCTCAGCTATTGTGATATCTGTATTTATGTTTCCTAGCTATCATGTTTATGTGCATGTTCTTTATGTGTTTGGCTTCTCTCCCTCCTCCAAAATAAGATTTTCCCACTTTGAATCTAGAATGCAAGTGCAACTGCATAGAATATATAGTGTTAGAAGGCATACAATGCAACTTGACCTTCCCTGCAGGTTCTGGATTATACAGGAGCATACTGGATTCAACCCTGGGTCAACACTTCAACGACATCACGAAGTGATGCAAAATTTACTATCTGCAGTCATTGCAACAACATCAGCCACCAACTTTAGCACAATGTGATCACTAGACATTGTTGTATGTCTTCTACTTTTAAGTTGCGCTATCTAGTGATCATATTGTGCTGAAGTTGGTGTGTAATGCTGCTATTAGCTCTTTTTCTTGTAGGAATCAATTAAAATAGCGATAAATGCTTGACCTCTATTCCCAACATAGATTCTTACATGGAAAAGGCTAATTAACAAGGATGAAATCCTTCTTCACTTCGAGCTCCACAAACTCAGGCGGGTGTACCTACTTACTGACTCACTGAATCACAGAGAATCTCACAGTGGACTAAGGATTTATAATCCTTCTCCTTTTTAAGTTCTCAAAACTAGGAAGGCTAACCCATGGATTCATTTCTATAAAGAATCACCAACAATGTCTGTACTATTCAGTATAGATTCTGGACATTCATGTTCATAAACGGAAAGTAAAAGATTTTCAATATTTGAATGATTGATGATGAGAACTACATTTTAGAACTTAAACCAGTGCCTAATCTAGGGCAAAGAGTCCAATAAAATGTAAATCTACAGAAAACCAATTAATAAGAACACAAACAAGATCCCAGATAGAGTGCCTTACAAACTATCCTTTCATTTTCACATCTATTTATCAGATTTTCATATTAATATCTAGCCCTCTGGGATTACTCACAAGACTGACTCCTTCCTTGAAGGAAGCTCATAAATAACTACATAGTTACCTTGTAACCAACATGTTCATAATGCCTTACAAACTAAACATACAAGAGCATGAATAAAACTACAAAAAGACACCATAGATCTAAAACTGGACATTCCACTATATTTCATTAATGTATTTTTGCTTCAAAACATTCAAAAAGACACAAAGTTTCAAAAATAAACAATAATACCAAGTCTGCTATGCAGCTATAAATTCACCATCCTTGTTACAATGGAGAAAAACCTAGATATAGAAGAAAGAAAAAACAAAATCCATCACTGACACCTGTCTGTCCCCAAAATATCTGTAACTTCTTCAAACTGGAAATGTAAGAATCTAATACTATCTAGACACAAAAGGTCTGTAAAATCGAAATCCTTGTTCTGAGACCTTTCCAGTGATATATAATAGTCTATACTTTGGAAAAACAATGCCCCCCTGAATCACTTATCAAACCTCTATCTCCCATGCACATTTTGATAATTTGAAATATTTAAATTTCATTCAATAGTTTGACTATTGGACTAAAATGAAATTTTATGTTAATATTTCAATTTTAGCTTTTTTAATACCCTTTTCTGCGCAGACCCTGAGCGGTCCCCATGTGCCACGTGGCACATCCTGATTCGCTCGACTGACCACCTCATCACCCTACTAGTCCTACATCATCATCTTGCCAAGTGTCAACCTTCGATTGACCTGCAAGTCCACCTGGGAGCCCAGTCAACTACCCTACGTCTGGCGTGCCACCTGTCTGGGTGCCACGTGGCAGCCTGTTGTGATCTTGCAATGGTTAATTATCCTACAACTTCATCTTCAAGGCTTTGCAATAGCCGTCAATTTTACCTGGGGATACGTGCCATTTTTTAATGCATCTAATGTGCGCCATGTCATCTGCCACCTCATCACTACGGGCCCCACCAAAATTTGGGTGTCTTCTCCTTGGGCACAGTTTTTCAGGCAAGTCGGCTTGTTGTATTTAAAATTTTTGAAATCCCTTTGTGGTCATATTACATAATGAGAGGCTTGTTGTATTTAAAAATTTCAAAATCCCTTTGTGGCATCAATGTGGGACAATGGGTTTTAGTTTTAAAGGTTTCTTATGTATTTTCATTCAAAATTATGTGGGCCCCACCACGTACTAAGCCCTACAACCAAGAGGCCCACCAAATGGCCTCTTGGTTCTTTTTACTTATTTCATGTATTGTGCGTTTTAGTATATAAATACAAAAAATAACTCATCCACTGCCAATGTGGGATAAATTGTTTCCAATGCTTTCAATTTTTAGAGACTCCTGTAGATGCTGCTCACTAATGGCCATCTTTTATTGCTGTCTAAAATCTTGATTCCCCTCCATAGGGCTGGGCGCCCCTTTGCATGGTTTCCATTTTGCAAATCATTATGCAATGTGGTTTACTTTGCAATGTTTTAAAAACTTTACAAATCCTCCTTGGAAGTCTACGCAGACCAGCAGCTTCATTCAATGTGGGCTCTCTTGTTTAGTTTGGGCACTTGGCATTACACCTGCTGATTTGCACTTGATTGCTAAATCAACCCTCCATGCTGTTGTGCAGCCCTCCCACTAATCTCATTTACATTGTCTGCGTAGCAAGTAAGAAAACTAACGTCTGCCAAATGCATATCACTTTGGTTTTGAAATCCGTATTTTACCTCCTTCTAGCAATTGCATAGACATTAGACTTCATGAGCTGCTCCATAAGCTTTAGACTTGCCACTTGCATTTTTCCTTGGTAGAGTTTTAATGTTTTTAATTCCCCCTTTCACATACTGCGCAGTTTCATAATGCCCTCTTTGGAATTATGCAGGGATACTTCAATTTGGAACGCAGCCTCCTTGCATTTGATTAAAAGTCTCTAAAGTCTTTCTTTTAAAACATGTGTGCAACCCTTTTATGGTTTGTTGATTTGCAAATTTTTAAAGTTTAAAATGCCTCCTCCAGTATTGGCGTGGGCTTTGCATGTTTCTCCTGCACTTTTACTTCTCAGCGTGGAATCGTGCTTCAATTTCTAGCACAGGTTATGGTTTATATTTAATGCATCTTTTAAATGTTTAAACTCTTTCTTATTCACCGATTCCCATCTTGCCACTTGATTGGCGCAGGGTATGGTGGCAGAGGTTGTAGAGATATCTTTACACCTGGAGATTGCATTAGCTTGAAAACATTTTAACTCCATACCCTGCGTGAGCTACCACTTGAACTATTTTTAACTACTGACAGGGTTTACATTCCTTATCCAGCACACGGTTTATGCATGAGTAACATGCCTTGTCTATGCCTCCACCTTGCTATTTTGTTATCCTGAGTTATGTGAGTGCCGAAAGCCTGGTCATTCATGAAGACTATGTTTCATTTGAGACATTTTGTGTATAAGCCATTCTTCACTGGTGAAGAAATCCAAACAAATATCTTGCTTGAGAAGAGATTTGAAGGGGAACATATTGCAAATTATGGACATTTTGGCATTTCCTCCAAGAACAGATTAAAGAATTCTTGTCAATTTGCCATTACAATAAGGTATGTGCCTACCCTGGCTGTCGATTTCATCACTCAATTTCTTTATTATATTACTTAATGTGACAAGACTTTAATTGATGTATGTTCCCCCAAAATGATGATTCACCTCTAGAAAGCACAAAATGTCTAGTACTTGTTGAGGGCTATTAACAATTAATTCCTTTAAGCCTGCCACAAATACCCCATGCTCCTGAATCTCATGGATCTCAAGCTTGTAATTTTCTGAGCAAAGGAGATCCTTTATCCCCTCATTATACATCCCCATGAAGGATTCTTGGAGGAGAAACTCCCTATCAGTTACCATTTTTATGTGTTCAAACATATCAATGATAGCTAATGATATTATTCCAGGATTTGTAGTTGTTTCATGCATTGAATATGTCTTGCCACTGTTTGCTTGCCCATATGTAAATATCGTGCCATCAAATCCCCGACTTCCATGTATTTTTGACATAATGGAAAAAACCAATTTATAAATGTCTTTTGGTTTCAATCTAACTGGTGGCCAATGAAAATAACCTTTTATCATATTGCGACTTGATCTAACTTTCATCAATTGCTCTCTCGAGTTGGCTTTAAAAACTGACAAGATCAAGTAACCAGAGCATGGTGCTAGCCACACATGTTCCATGGTTGACATTATTCCATGCTGAAAAGTGAGAGCTAATGAAACCCAATAGGTCCAAATATTTTAATCACCCAAGTTGCCTATTCAGAACAATTCTGCAAATTACCATGTCAAATAATGGTAAACACATTTAGTTTTGACTTTGAAAACATGTCAAATGACCTCCTAGGGATCCGAGCTTTTGGACATTAGAAGTATGCTATATGGAAAATATATATCTATAAGGGTGGCCCTTGACAATTATCTAGGCACATTTGGCAGCCCCTCGAAAGTAGCCACTTGGAAACGCAAAAAACTGAAAACATAAGGAATACCGATTTCTGCAAATGGAAAGAAACTTGAAAAGTGTGCAAACAAAACCCTCAGGATCTGAAACCTTGCAAAATTGAAGAAAATTTGGTCTATGATTCAGGGAAACCATTTTCCTGATGTGACCATTCATGATATCAAAGATATACCCTCACAAACAGGGCCTTCGACCAAACTGTGCAACTAACCTGCATTAAATGTTAGAAACTGCAAATGGAATCGGATTGGAAAACTGAGAAAATGGATTCATCATGGCCTGAAAATATTCATGGTAGCACATTTCCATGCCTATAATATCGGGGAGCATTCAATTTTCCATTCCATTCAACTGGGTGTAAAATTTTAAGACCTCAAAGTAGGTCATTCAGAAATCTACATTTGACAGTTTGGCACACTGATAGAAACTGCAAATGGAATGGGCTTAGAAAATAGACCAAATAGACTTGTCGTAACTTGAAGACAGATACTCAAGAATTATTTGACCTTTTAAATGGAGTTCAAAATGGATTTTTTCAATTAGGTCACAAGGTCAAAAGTTACAATTGGTCAAACAGGGCTACTCAGAATTCAGGGCAGAACAAAGAAACGAGATATCTCTGGAAGACCAACTTTGAGGGATCAGAAAACCTATCAAACAGACTCAAAATAACTTGGGATTTGAAATATAGGATCTTTGATATAAATTCTCAACATTCCCCAAAGTGGTGGGCCATGAAACTTAACAGGTCACAAGATATTCAAAGGCAAACTAGGCCTGTTACAGCAAATTGACACTTAGGCAGAAATGCAGATTTTGACGAGTGCTCAAATCAAGACATCACTAAACAACTCAAAACTTGAAACTGAAAAACTAGGATGTCTTCAAATGTCTAAAAAAGAGAAATAAACACCTATCATGCACAAAAAACTTCAGAATCTCATCTAGGCAAATAGGCTCAAAAAGCACTTATAGGGGGTCAAAATGTAAAGCACTAGTAAAACACTCAAAAATGACTTGTATTTTTTATTACCAATAGCTGCTGCAACAACTAGTGATCATATTGTGCTAAAGTTTGCGCCCGATGCTGCTACAATGAATATAGATAGTAAATTTTTCATCACTTCCTGATGTCGTTGAAGTGTTTACCCGGGGTGGAATCTAGTATGCTTCTGTATGATCCAGAACCTGCAAGGAAGGTCAAGATGGGGTTAGATCCAAAGGATCTAATCAATGCATGGCACCCAATTACTGATCCTCATCTACAACTATTCATGTGCATAGTCAAGACATACACTTCTCCTTGCCTCTCTATTTCCTGCACCTGTATATACGACTACACAACTAGATGCATGATATAAAATTCATAGTTTATTACATACAAGATCATAAGATAAGCTACATCAATAAATTAGCTAAATCAATCATAAGGTATTTAAAACTAGTATCGTAAAGAGATGCAA
>MU227302.1:1704286-1714816 GCA_018584345.1 Thuja plicata
AATTACCTTCTTAGGTAGAATTCCGCCACGGAGAAGCTGAATTCTAATTCTCCACTTTGAGTCTTTCTTGATTCCAAATTTCCTTTTAAACATTTCTCTCTTACTCGGAAAATTGAAAAAGTGCTTCAAAAAATCATTGTGGGGTCCACCACAGTGCTCTTTCTTCTTTTCTGCCTTTGCGGAAAATTACCTTCTTAGATAGAATTCCGCCACGGAGAAGCTGAATTCTAATTCTCCGCTTTGAGTCTTTGTTGATTCCAAATTTCCTTTTAAACATTTCTCTCTTACTTGGAAAATTGAAAAAGTGCTTCGAAAACCCATTGTGGGGTCCACCATAGTGCTCTTTCTTCTTTTCTTCCTTTGCGGAAAATTATCTTCTTCGGTAGAATTCCGCCACGGAGAACCTGAATTCTAATTCTCCGCTTTGAGTCTTTCTTGATTCCAAATTTCCTTTTAACCGTTCCCCGGATCCATTTCTATGCTGTAGGTAACAATTCCACTGTCCAAGACCATTTCTTTTCATAACATACTTCTGCAAATATTGCCATTCGTACTAAGTGGAAAATCAACTTCGCTGGTACAAACCCGCAATGGAGAAGATGATTTCTGAAATTCTGCAAGCTCTTGTTTAACTGTTGAATGGAGAATTCCGCCAGTGATGATTAGTCCTGCAAGAATCAAAATGATGCGAGAACCCCCATCGGATTAGGCACTAGACTACCCGTGGACTTATCATGCATGAGGGGGAAATCCACCCGGCTAAGGGAATGTGGAGGGAGAAGGGAAAAATGGAAAATCCGATGGTGATTCCCAAATACTTAAAGGACATTGACCTAGACTCAAACGCAATTAAACTTCACTAAGACGCAAAACTTCCACTTTTCTGAAATGGATACATGTTTAAAAGTGGAGGCAACAAGGCTCTAGCTCCTTTGTGCTCCCAACTTAAAACCAAACAATGAAATAAGATGCGAAATCTTTTTTAGGCTCCAGGTCCTTCACGCTCCCAACTTAAAACTAAACAATGAAATGAGATGCTAAATCTTTTTTCTTTTTAAATTTATGCCCGTGTTGGTTGAAATTTTGACCTACATGGTATTGGTTGAAATTTTAACTAACACCGGCATGGATTAAAAAAAAAAGGAAGTTTTCCTTCTATAATATGACCAACCTAAACCTTTTTAATTGATGGTCAAAATGTTTGGTAGAAAAATAAGGTCAAATGTAGTAGTGCTAGACATAGAACGACGCCATTAAGATAGAAATGGGAAAAAAGAAAACTCGAGCCACTCCCCTGCAAGTCTAAGAACACACAACCATAATAAAATGTGTATAGAAACTTAAAATATTTGATACAATGTCTACTTCTCTCGTGCCAAAAACTTTAATGGTTGAGATCACGACCTTTTTGCAACTTTAAAACATGTTTTTTCATGAACTTTAGTACCTCAGGAACCAAATAAAAAGAAAATTTGACTTTGCCTAGTCAAACTACATTAACATCCATGTGGCATCATCGGATCAGATCCATCTTTCAATCCCACCTAACCATCCTCCCAACTATTCCACGTGGCACCACCTTACTCGCTGGAATCTCTATCGCATGTCCATCCAACCTAGCCCACCACCTGTCATACCTGCCACATGTCACACTTGTGCTACTACATTATCTCACTGGACCTACGATGAATCAGATCACACCATCGCACCCTGCTGCCATCTATCATCTTCTTGACCACGTCACCTAAGCACGGCCCCACAAAATTATCCATCTCTATCTACTAGCTGGCTGCCAATAACCAAAACACTTTTCAAACCATCAGCCAAAAAGGTGCTTGCCTTTCATAACTTAACCTATTTTAGGCTAGGATATAAAATTATCAAAGTTTCTCGACAAAAAACAAATGCGTGATATATGACCTAAAGCGCTTAAAGAACAAAACACACCAGCAAAGACACGAAGACCTAAATGGCTGGTCTAACTCGACAGAGATGACATAAAGGGGATAAGACATGGCTACAAACACCCTCCACAACCAACTTATGCAAAAAAAAAAGGAAACACTCAAACAACAATGAGCAACCCCGAGCAGTAACACCGAGCGACATCACTAAGTGACATGAGCAACATTACAGAGAAATATAGTTTAAATTGAGTAATATAGTGAAATATAATGTAAACTAAGAAATATAATGTAAACTGAGAAATATCATGTGAACTAAGAAATATAGTGTAATCCAAGCAATATAGTGTAAATTGAGCACCAGTACTGCCCAAACACCAGTGTAAACTAAGGACTTCATCTTAATGAATTTTTACCATCTTTAGTTACTAGTGCCATGCAAGCCCTAATTTATTAATAGTCCTAATATTTTCTCTGATTGGGGATGTATGTTTCTTGTAGGCACAGAAAGTATCCAAAATTTTAGGGATAAGAAGACCACCCAAAAAATGGAAGGGAAACCTAACCTAAAACATAAAGAAAGAAACAACAGAAGGAAAACCTACTCCTAATACTACAGAAACCTATTTACAATTATTGTTCATGGATTTGAGACTTCAAGAGAAGTAAAATTTCAAGAATTGTGCATGAATAGGCAATTCCAAAACATTTCCAACCACATCCTTAAGAATATAAGATTTTGAGCCCCATTTACTGTCAATAACATATGGTCCAAGCCAAATAGGGTCAAATTTACCTTGTTTTCTCTTATCCTCAAGTCTGGCATTCCACATTAGGACCAAGTCATCAGCTTCAAAAATTTTGATAGTTGTTCTTTTATGAAACAAATTCTTATACTGCAATTGAACATTCTTTTCATGTGCATCCCTCCTTGATTCATCAGGTTGTATCAAGTCATCCATCCTAATTCTCATATCATCATCCATCACTTCATCAGACTCTTGGACAAACTTGTACATGTGCAGTAGATTTTTTTGAGGCAACCTAGCATGAATTCCATACACCAAATCAAAGGATGCACAACCAATTTCTTTCTTGACTGTTACTCTATCAGCCCACAATGCTAACTGCAACTTTGAATCCCAAGCTTTCTTATTCTTGTCAAACATCCTCTTAAGTATCTTGATCAAACTTTTATAACTAGAAATAGCCTATCTATTCCCTTTTAGGTTATATGGAGATGAGTAAGAGATCTAGATCCCATATTTCTGGTAGAAAGCACTAAATTCTTCCAATCTGAAACACGTTGCATTATCCACCATAAAACTCTCTGGACATCCAAATCTAGTCAAGACATTTTGTAGCATGAAATCAATGATAGTTTTACTAATATCCCTTCTAGTGGGGATTTCTTCAACCCATTTAGTAAAGTAGTCAGTTGCTACTAGAATCCATGAATGAGCTCCACTTGACTTATTAGGGATCTCTCCAATGAAGCCCATTCCCCATTTCTGAAAAGGTGCTTCAACTACAACATGATTCAAAGGCAAACTTCTCCCAAACTTAAGCTTACCTGCAAATCTTTTGTAGGCATCACATTTCTTGAAATAACAATGGGCATCCTTGAAGATAGTTGGCCACCAAAAACCAGATCTAATAATTTAGTGTGTAGTATTTTTAGCCATGTAATGGTCTCCACATGCACCACTATGTATTTGTTCCATCAAGACTTTTGATTTGTCAAAATAAACACACTTGATCAATACTCCATCATTTCTTCTCCACCATAACTATCCCTCAATTATTATATACTTAACAACCTGCAACTTGACTATTCTTTTCTTGTTTTCATCCATGTCAGGGGGCAACACCATTTTTTGCAGATATCCAACAATATCTTTATACCTGTCACAACAATCCATATCACAGATATAGGGCCTTTGGTCCTCCTCCAATATATTTATGTGATTGGAATCCAAATTTCTTTTGGCCATGAGTTTTGCAATTCCCATACCCCTGACCAACTTTGTAATATGGATATCAATGTTAAATTCTTGAGTTTTGTTTATCCATCTACATCTCCTTCCTAACACCTCTTTCTAGACTAAAATATCTTTAACAATGACACTAGGTAGATAAGCAATCACAACTACTCCTACAAAATAACACCTAAAAGCTTTGACAACTTTGACTAAAGCATAGGCTTTCTTTTCCATGATATCATATTTAAGTTTTTATCCTTGCAAGGACTTACTAAAAAATGAAATGGTCTCCTCAAATCCCTATGCATTCTTTTGTATTAACACTCCAACAATGGTATTATATGAATAAAAGCAAAAGATTTGCAAAGACTTACCATAATTTTTTGTTTGTAAGAACTAGAGCATGATTGATAGCTTGTAGGGTTTAAGGACAAGACTTTGTTTGAAGGTTCGTACATTATATTTCTCAAGTCAATTACATGTGATTGTTCGAGGTGTTCCATAGAAGTCGGATCAAAATTCTCTTCACTATTATCCTTGTGAATTTCCATGGGTAAAAATAAGTGTGGATTAAATCTAACATTTTAATCTCCCCCCCACCATGAAGGTACCCATGGTTCACCTACCCATTGATTGTCATTAGATACTTTTCCTTGATTTGATTCTTGAAAAACAATTGGCACGTGTGTAGAACTCGACCCTTGATCCATATTGGCTTGATTGTTTGCATTAGGTATATTAGCATAGGTATGAATAACATATACCTCTTTTTCATGACAAGAATATTTGGATTGGGAATCCTATTCATATTCTTAGGAGTCTTCTTCACTCTCAGACTCTAACATATGTACATGGTCATAAGAATCATGAATAGTGCTTGAACTAACTCCTTTGTCTTGATACCATATTCCTGATTTTTCATCCTTGGATCTCCAAGGAGGTTGATTGGGTTCTAGAAATCCTTTTTTTGATACCTAAGGGTCCTCTTCCCTTGTAACCCATCTTTTAAATTATTTGGAATCCTTTTTCATATTGATCAGTTTGGATGTTGACATGTTGCACTCTTTCAATGGGAACATTTGAATTATCCTCATCTTTATAAAGCCATTGCAAGACTTCATTATCTTTCTTTTCTATGGTTGATTGGTCATTCTCTCTCACAAAATGAGAGTTGTATTTTTAAGGTAGATAAGAATTTTAAGGTTTTCCATGTGTTCTTGGAGAAGTGGGTAAGTCAAATAAGGAGAATATTCCCCCACTCCTTTTGAATTTATTCTGCATTTGTTTTCAAATTTAAGCATCATCTCACTCATCTTTTGATAGTTTTCCTTTTTAGTTTGTTCTCTTTCATCGTTAGAAGGTCTTGAATTTTCTTCCGTTGGTATAGAAACTTTTACTAAATTGTCATTATAACTCTGACCCTCAAAAATAACCTTCTCTTTTCCTTTAGTTGATGTAGGTAAGTTAGTTACATTAGGCCTTGAAGTAGAAGTAGCATTTAATGGCAGATTAGGACCTTCTTCTTTGGGTTCTTCAATAATGACACTAGGAATAACTACTTCTCTATTATGTGGAATGAATAACTCATGAAGAGGTTTCAACATATTGCATTATTGAAAGGGATTTGAATCTCCTCCAATAGTTATTTCTTCACCCATGTATGGAAAGTTGATACATTGGTGATAGGTCGAAGGCACCGCTTGCATTTCATGAATCCATGGCCTTCCCAATAAAATATTATAAGTTTTAATTTCATGTCAAGGACTTGAAAAATGGTATATTTCTTGATTGGACCCACTTGAATGGGAAAAACCACCATTCCTTTAGAATATCTTTCCTCCTCATCATAAGCTTTTATAGTGATTTGTTTCTTGGGATCAATATATGACTCAAATAACCCTAAATATTGGACTAGATTCAAGGTACAAATGTTTATACCAGCCCCTCCATCAATGAGGACTCTTTTAACATGGTTTTTTTGTATTAAAGCCTCTATATGCAATGGGATATTTTGAGGATGGTTTATGGACATGTCATCTTACTCAAAAAATGATAAGAAATGAGGTGCTATGAGATGACCCACCATTTTTGAAAACCTTTCTTCCTCAAAATTTTTAGCAATGATAGTTTCCACAAGATCTTTCTCCAAGATTTCTTTATGATTGGAAGAAAGTTTCAATAGTTCCAAAATGGAAATTTGAGCTGGAGTCTTTTGTAGTTGATCCACTAGAGTATAAGGCCTTGTTAAAGAAGATTCTTGTTTATCAAAAGTAGTTTCTTGTGTAGGGCCAAAAATTCTAGGGGCACTTCCTTGTAGGGTAACTCTTGTTGCTTTCCCCTAGTAAAAAAATCAGAGGTCTCTTTGCTAGGTTGTTATTTTACTACCACAACATTGATAGTATTATCTTCTTCTGATAGGGCATTAATAGTATTATCATAACTATGGGTAAAGTTAACTTTATTATTACCTCTTAAATTACTTCCATTGTTACCTCCATTGTTATTATCATTTGAAGATTCTCCTTTCTTATGTTTGAAAAAAGGGGTTTTTAATGTCACATGATCTTCATTGTTTTGAGGTCCTTCCACTTTAATCACACCATTATCAATAAGTTCTTGCACAACATATTTCAAGCACATGTAATCATTTGTCTTATGTCCTTGATTTCTATGGTATTCACAATGATTTGACTCACTCCACCATGAGGGTTTCACTTGTGGTTCATAGGGTTGAGCCCTAGGTAAGTCAATAATCTTATTTGCAATGAGCATTCTCAATGCATTTTCATGTGGTTCACCCAAGAGTGTGAACTTCCTTCTAGGATATGGAGCAAAGAAAGGTTTAGGATTTTTAGCGTCTTGATTTTTCCCAATGTTTTTGTTTCTGTTTTTATTATTGAAGGGAAATTTGGGTTCTTGATTTACACTATTAGCTTGGTTGGATCCTGTTGTGAGTTTAAATGGAGCGAAATTTAAGTTGTTTGCTTCGACAACTCCATCATTAACCACACCCTTTTTATTATTCTTCATCCAAAACTAGTTGATGTTAGGAGGATCCCTATTATTGTTATTGTTGGAAGTATTGTTATTAGTATTCTTGTTATCCTTGTAGAGTTTGAGTTCTCCATTTTTCAATAATAATTCCTCTGTGGTAACTCTATTCTCAATTAAGTCTTGGAAAGAATGTGGGCATTGTAACGTCAACTGATAGTTCATTTGGTATTCAAGCTATTGATGAAGATGTCCATCTTTTTTCCTTTTTGGGAACACTTTGAGGGTGTCTAGAAAATAGTGCTCTCCATTTTTGTAGGAAAAGAAATAATCCTTCTCCCTCGCATTATTTTGTGTTGTATAAATTAATCATTGTGACTTAATGTTTAATATTATAAAATTAGTGAGTCACAAATTTTGAAGCCAATTATCCAAAAGTGTGAATACCAGAGGGTAGTTTGGAAAACCACTCCATCACCATTTCTCTGAGGATTCTTGGAAATAAACTTATTAAATATGTTTTATCATGCATGAACTCTAATCTCAATGCAAAAAATTCCCTTAAGTGATCTTGAGGATTAGATTCTCCTTCATATTTATCATACTAAGGAAAAACTACATTACTAGGGAATGACACCATAATTAGGGCTTTATCAAATGGAAAAGGACACAATGCTTTGATAGAAAAGGGTTTAGGAGCCACCATTTTCTTCATGCTGTCCAACTGAATTCAAAATAACTTAAATTGATTTTTCATGATGTCAATATGATTGGTCTCATCTTCCTTTTGTTTCAATTTATGGACATCATAATTATGAGGGAGTTTTGTCCCCGCTTGTGCTAGGTCTAGGAAGTACTTTTCCCTATCCCTTTCCAAAAATTTCTCCATGAGTTTCATGAAGAATGGGCCTTGTTTCAATTCATTGAATTTTTCTTCGGTAGCCTCTTCATCAGTAGGGTCATTGTTACCTACATTGTTATTGTCTACCCCTTGATTATTAGGGTCAATTCCTCCTCCATTAGCCTCATTATTATTAACCTCACCATTTCCGTTATTTAGATTGTTAGTATTGTCTTTTTTGAAAATCTTAATAAGGTTGGGATCCATATTTCTAAAAGGAAAGCCATCCTATTTGGTTCTACCTCTTTTGTTAGTTTGATTGTTTGTTGTGAAGAGGTAAAGGTATCGCTTGGAAAAGGAATCTCTTGCCTGAGATATGTGCCTTCAGATTGCAAGGTATAATTTATGTACTAAGATCTACTGAAAGCCGACATGAGCATAAGTCGGTGATTTCTTGGCTTTTATCCCCTTTTGATCAATCCCTTAAATAATTTTTTTGAATTCTCTGAAAATGAGGGATATTTATCAATATAAGATTATGAACAGGTAAAACTTCCAAATGGGTGTTCAAATATGTAATTCAAATTTTTTTCAAACCCTCAAGAAATGTCGCATGTTTCTCTATCTCAGTCTGTACATGTGACTTTTCTTGATGATATGAAAGACTTTAAAGTTGCTTACGTGCTTACTGGAAATTTGTTACGTGCAACTTTGAGATATAGCATGCGGCATTTAAATGTTAGCACACAACACTTCACATTTGTATGTGACACTTGGAGAGTGACTACGTGCAAATTCAAATATGGTATGTGCCACTTGGATTTATTAGGTCCCATAGGAATGTTTACACGCACAAAAAGAACAATTATACGCGTCACTTAACTAGGTAAAGTTATCTGTCACTATTTTTGATGAATTTTTTAAAAATTTAATGTTTGTGATTATATTTTTAGGATGTTCTTGTTTGAAAATTTAGAAACAACCACAACACACATAAAAATAATTGTTTCTATATCCTAAACCACAAAATTTTTATGTTTTCAGATGTTATTATACAGGTCTAAACAAGAAACTCTTCAAAGCAAGCTACCTAAAGTTAAATTTTTCTCTTAATCATGGCTTTACAAGGTAGGTTTTCTACTTTATCCAGGTTTTTAAATGTAAATCTATTCAAACAAATGAAAATTCTCTTATACCCTCATTACAAGGGCCTCCCACACATATAAAGATACGATTTTGTACAATCCTGAAGGACTACTATAGGAGGTGAAGATTCCTAACACTTATTTGTCAGTCAATCCTTTTGAGGATGAGTGTGTTTAATTATAGTGGGTCAGATATTATCACGACTAAATTGATTATCTCCCACTTAGGTCATTCGCTCTCACCGTCCTCACAAGGATATTCTTCGGAGGTAGGCCCTCTAAAGCTCTATCATGTTCATATTAAAAGCAATAAAAAAATTGAATCAAACAGGTTGGGGAGTTTGATTAACTGAAAAAGTGAAGAGCATATCCATAATACTTTATCCAACCTTTAACAAATTGTAAATTTTAACCTCTTGACAAGGAGGTTTTTAGAATTGAAGTGTTTGGTTCATTTACGACCTTTCTTTCTATCCCCAAAACCAACATGTTTGGCTTTTTTATCAACTTTGAAAAGTTGAGAGCATATACCTAGTGTCTTTGTTGGGAAAAAATAATAGGCTTCTATTTACTAGATTTTGGAAATTGAAATTGCCACAATTTAGTCAAGTGCAAGCTTGTTTGGAAAATACCTTTTCCATGTAGCTAGCAAAGGCTAGGTGCATTTTTTTGTATTTTGCCTTGATTTTGAACTCACCTAGTGGCGATCTTTCCCTCTCCATCTCCTCCAACAAGTTATTCACCAAAGCCAACACAATGAAGGAAAACAAGGAAAATTGAAAATAACAAAAACTGAAAGATCTTTTCTAAATTTGCAAAATTGATTAAAGATCCTATCAATTTTAGCCTCACTTTAATGAAGGAAACTTGTTCTTGTAAGCTTTAACAAATTTAACAAAATGTTCATACAAGCTCTCTTCCTCTTCTAGATTTTCCAAAGTAGATAAGCTATGAAGTTCATTTGCATTTTTGTTTTAATGATTCTTACCTCTTTACTCTCTTTTTAGATTCTTTGCTCTATTTTTTGGAGCTTTAGATTTATGCTCAGCTATAAAACAAAAAACATAGAATATCAATTATCTGATTTTAATAATATGCAACTTGAAAAATACAGAGAGTTTTATGCATCATTTAATACCTTATAAGTGACACTTTACTGATGTCTAAGTGCAACTTTAAAGTACTCTACATGTTAATTGACAAGTTACTACGCGCATCTTTAAGCATTAACATGTGTAAAATAAAATGCATTAGCATGAAAATAGAGCAGAAAATGCAAGATAAGAAAGCTAGCACGCGGTAGAAGAAATGTTTGAGGTGTGATTTCACTCTTTGTATGCATGACTTTGCAGTCTAAGAAGTCACTTATGTCTCTATACACAGGGAAAGAACTTTTTTTTGGCATGAGTTTACTAGTTTTATGCGTGAAGATTTATCAGATAGTGTCACTTTGCCTGCAACCTGCAAAATAGACAAGAAAACATACAAAACATGCAAAATATTAATTAAAATGGAGATTAGAGGCCTAAAGCCCCATGGTGGGTGCCATTTGTGTATATATAAAGTATACCTTCATGAAATTAAGGTGCAATCTCTAAATTCTATGGAAAGAAAAGTCTAATTTAACTCAAAGAATTTACAAAATAACATTTAGCATTCAATGGCTC
>MU227302.1:1737436-1763440 GCA_018584345.1 Thuja plicata
TTGTGTCATGCATGAACTCTAGACTTAGGGTGCAAAATTCCCTTAAGTGATCTTGAGGATCAGATGTTCCTTCATATTTATCATATTTTGGATAAATAGCATTTTTTGGAAATGGTATCATGACTAAATACTTGTCAAAAGGAAATGGACACAAGGCTTTAATAGAAAAAGGTTTTGGAGCCCCACTTTGTTTTAATGTGTCCAATTATATCTGAAAAAGCTGGAATTGTTTGTTCATGACATCAATGGGGTTAGCCTCTGCTTATTGCTTTTTGAGTTTGGTGAAATCATAATCGTGTGGAAGCTTGAGACCCGTTTGTGCTAGGTCTAGGAAGTACTTCTCTTTTACTTTTTCCAACACTTTTTCCATGAGTTTCATAAAGAAAGGGGTTTGCATAGCCTCAGTAACCTTTTCATCGGCTAACTCCTCATCATTAGGATCCATATTACCCCTGTTGTTGGTATTGTTCATCCCTTGATTGTTAGGATCCATGTTTGTCCCTCCGTTGGTATTGTTGTTGGATCCTTTGTTGTTAGGATCAATATTTCCTTGTTTGTTCATATCCTTGTTCACATGATTAATCTGATTGGGATCTATATGACCAAATGGAAAAGACATCCTTGGTTTTGTTTCTTTTATGGGTTTGTGTAAGGGTCTTGGAGAAAAAGGATCACCCAGAAAGGAAAACTCTTGTCTTAGATAAGATCTGTCTAGTTGTAGGGTAGCCTTGATGTAATGGGATTGAGTAAAAATTGGCATTAACATATGTCAAATGAAGACCTTAGGTTTCAAACTCACTTAAATGACCAATCCATGAATGAATTTGCAAAATGCCCAATAATGGTGGATTCTAATCAAGTTAAGTATTCAACGGTGGTAGAACGTCCAAAAGGGTATCCAAAAATCAAACTTTCTTGATTTCAATCCTTTGGAAGATACCCACTATTTTGCCTTTTTAAAATCCCAGGTGGTTCTTACCTGTGTGTAGGCGGCCTTTAAATATTACCACGCAGTTATTGGAAAATCTTTATGTGGCACTCTACAGTTGACAGGCAACGCTTGTCTGTTGAAAGGTGGTTTTGAAATATTCTTACGCAAATTTTTCTAGTGAATACGCGGTTGTTTAATGCTATCAAGCAGTGTTTTAAGATTAATAAGTGGCCCAATTTTTTTTGCAAGCGGCTCTGAACTAATGACACACGACGCTTTGCTGGTCAAATTTGATTTTAACAATTTTATTGATATTTTATGGGTTTAAAAGTTTAAGGTCTTTGATCAAATTTATCAAAAAATATTCTTGCGTGAAAATGAAGTACAAACTCAACACACATAAAATTTGCACCATATCCCTAAAAACCACACTAAAAGTGTATGTTCTTGGATGTTTGAACAGGTTTGCACAAGAAAGTCTTCCAAGCAATCTACCTTAGCGTCAACAAATTTGGCTCTTAATCATGGCTCTACAAAGGTAGGTCTGCTACTTTATCAGGTCTTCAAACTATTTCAGTCTAAATCTTGACAAGATTGTTTACACCTTTGAGTGCTTCCTACATGCACAAAAGTACAATTTTTCACAATCTCGAAGGACTACTAGAGGAAGTGAGGATGGCTTGTACAAGTTTTAGTCACTCTCTGACTAAGGAAAAGTGCATTATTTATAGTGGGTCAGACGACATTGTGGTAAAAGAAAATATCTCCCACTTTGGGTCATTCCCTCTCACTATCCTCGTAAGACAATTCTCGGGAGGTAGGCCCTTTAAATCTCTATTTAGCTAGCATGTTCATGAAAAGCAAGAAATGAACTCAATCCAACAAGTTTGGGAATCTGATTCACTCAAAGAGTGAAGAGCATATCCCTATTGTCTTTCTTTGTTCCAAAAACCTCAAATAGATCTTTTTATTTTCAACCTCTTGACAAGGAGGTTCTTAAAAATGAAGTGTGTGGTTCAATTAATCCTTCCCTTTTTTTAACTACCCAAACTTGACACTTTTGGCTTTTTGATCAACTTCAAAAAGTTGAGAGCATATACCTGATGTCTTGTTTGAATAGAAAATAGTAAGGTGTCCTTATTTATACTAGATTCAAATTGAAATGCCACAAGTTAAGTAATTCAAGCTTCATTAGATAAGTACCTAATTTTGAAGCTAGCGAGGCTAGGCACATTTTTGAGTGTTTGGCTTGTTTTTACTCACCTAGTGGCGATCATTCCCACTCTGTCTCCTCCAACAAGTTAGTCAACACAAAGCGATGTAAATTGAAGGAAACTTGGAAAAACTCAAATGACAAAATACCTCCTAAAATCTCTTTTAGTGAACAATTTATCAATTAAAGCTTTAAAGAAGTTAGCACAAAAATTAATTAGAGAGTAGGAAATTTTCGTTTGTAAGCAAAAACACCTTAATATAGTGATCATACAAGTGTTCTTCCTAAAATAAACTCTCTAATAAATTTTCTGTATGTATTTTCTTATCGTTATTGGTTTTGATTCTTACCTCTTTGCTAGGCTTTGAGATCCGCTTCTCTAGTTTCTGCACCTTGGGGTGATTTTTCATCTGCAGGACTAGAAAACACAGAGAGTTACCACAGTGACCAAATTAATCAAAAGCTGATTTAAAGAAAAAGTAATTACATGACATTTAGTAGCTAAAGGGTGGTTGTCAAATGTTACTAAGCATAAATTAAAAATATATACATGGCTTTTAAATCTTAAAATACGGCTTTTAAAATATCACAGGCGGCTAATTAAAATGCACAGGCGGTATAGAACGTGTAAATAGTGGCTAGAGATTGTTTTTAGGTGGTTGTTGAAAAATCATAGGTGGTGCACTTTATCTAGCAGGCAGCATGATTTATCTGGTAGGTGGCCCACTTCATTTGAAATGCAGGAAAATAACGAAAGATGGAGATGAATCAGGCTCTGTAGGCGGCATTTTTGTGTTCATAAGCAGTTCTTAGCATCACATACGCAACTCTTCTCCTATTTTCTGCAAGAAAAACACCAAAAACAAAGAAAATACACCAAATCTTTATGATAAAAATGTTAGTAAAGAGGCTTAGAGCCCCACAGTGGGCGCCATTATGTGTGTAAGAAAATACACCTTCATGAAATTAAGATTAAGAGCAACAATTCTATGGAAACATAATACAAATTAATCTAAGAATTGAAGCTAAAAATCTATATCATCTCATGGTTCTCTATCCAAGCTTTGTTAAGAGAGCTCTCAGGCTTAATCTCTCTCAAGGAAAATCTTAGAACGAGAAATGAATGATAAACAAATCCTACAATCTAGCTTAGAATGCTCAAAATTCTCAAAATGCTCCAAGATATGTTAGAAAACAACAAATGCTCCTAAACATGATATACTAAATGTTATGCAAATGCTGAAATGCTCTCAAAAGCTCTCAAATGCTCTCCATATGCCTATAGTAAGGATTATTTTTGTCTTGAAATTCTTGGATCCCAAACACATAGGAAATGGCTTGTATTTATAGTATTTTCCCAAGGGTAGGGGGTAGAGTGAGTTGATCATGATCAAAGTTTGGTTAAGTCAAAATCTTTGAGGTGTTTTCAATGGAGGGAAAGTTGGTTGGTTGTCTCAAAGATATTAGGAATTAAATAACTTCATCATTTAATTAAATTAGCCATGGAAGGGTGATTGGTTTGGATTTGATCTTTTTGATTTGAACTATACAATTGAAAAATCAATTTCATAATTTCATTAATCCCTTTAGGCTTGAATTTAATTATTTGATTTCATGATTATTTGATCTTTTAATTTTATTTTATTTTTGTCCATTTGATTTGATCCATTTGTTTTGCATTGAGATGAGATTTTAAGGCATTTGGTTGAGATTTATAGTTTGGAATGCTTGAGATACACCTAGTTAATTTTAGGTGTCTACAATGTAACTTATAGCAATGCTACTATTTATACAGCTAAATTCAGATAGCTAAGAGGTAAGCTAAAACTAATTTAGGATGAGCATGAACAAAAGGTGAACACATTAATTGATTTGAACTCATTTTTGGCCCCTACTAGTGATAAAATGATAGTAAGTGTTAAGAATGTTGATTAATTGATTGGGAAACCTGAGAAAGCTACATTGGATGAATTTTAAGGTATGTCAGGTAATCTTATGAGTCATAATATTGCACTTGCACATTTAAGGAAAATTTGGGATACTACTTTCAGTGCAACAAAGAAAACTTACATAGTTGTATTTGACAAGTTGTAGTGTCATTTGACTGAATGCATTGTAGACTACAATTTTTCTTCACACCTTTTTCGTTGATGAAAAAATAGGGAGAATATGATGAATAGAACAATATGTGGAAAATGTAAATGGGAACAACCCTTTTTTTTATTTTGAAGTATTATGAAAGGGGGAACAATGAAATGGAACAATATTGTACATGGAGTACTATAAATTAATGAAATGGAAATATTTTGGTAAATTTTTTTTGTGGGTTACTCTAAACAATGTGTTATGTAATTTTCATTTTCTTTTTCATTGTTCTGTGCACATTTTAAATTGACAAGGTTTTCTATCAATGCCAAAGGGGGAGAATTTTGGCATTGATCAACTAACTAGGAATGATAAAAAACAATAGTACTTGTCTGATAAATTTTTTCATTGATGTTCAAACACACTAAAAATCTATCATCTCAATTCAAAATGAACGGTAATGAAGAATCTAATTTGTACAACCTAAAACTGAATAAGTGACACAACAATAATATGATGGAAAATAGATGAATGAATATGAAGATCGAAGTATTATGAGGAGTGGCTTCACAGGATGATGTATTATAACATGTTAGAGATTACTTGTACGACCAAATCAATAAATTTTAATGTCTTATTTAGATTTGAATGATTAATTATTATCCTAGAATAAACATTGTAACATTAGTTCCTTGATCGCTAAACCACAAATTGACATAGCTTTCAAGGTGACGTTTGTTACAAAATTTATTTGAGTTGTCAAGATTCTATTGGTTTAATGAATGGATGATTTTATCTAAGGTTAATTTGATGATCTAGAACATTTTACAAGAAGTTGAATTTAAAGTGTAAAATGACCTAAAAGAAATTTTGAATTCTAAAGAGAAAAATGTATTATTGTCTCAAGATTAGTGAATTGAGAGAGAGGAGAGATAAAAAAATTAAGAGGATATCAATGGTGTTGATTAAGAAGAACAAATAGTAATAAATATTATAAAAGATTATCTATGAGATGAATACAAGAGGTTAGACAGTTCTCTGAAGGAAGAATGATTACAAGATCAATCAACGACCGGTACAAAAGAGTGTAGAGATATTGGAAGGAGAGGTTTGAGTCATAGAAAGTATGGAAGTGTGAGAAGCTACATGACATAAATGATATTATAGGAAAGGAGTGCTACTACAAATCAATCACTTGTTTTTCTCTCACAATTACAACAATTTAAATCCTTTCACAAGGTATACTCTTAGAGGTTTTAGTTTCTAAACCCTTTTACAAGGTGAGTATCTACATTGAGATTTTAATCCTTACACAAGGTAGACTTTTAAAGGTCTTTATTTTACATCTCATAGTGTACTAGGAATCTCTCACAAGATGAATAACTCTCAAAAAGATTTTTTGTAAGCCTTTACAAGGCACCTTGCACACTGTAGTAGAGAAGATTGTGGGTACCATCCCCACCAATTTTTCCCTCTTAGAAGGGTTTCCACAATACCAAAATCATTGTGTCACATGTGTTTATGGTTGTGATGTTTTGGTTTTCTTTTATTTCTTTATGTTTATCAGTGTGATCAGTAATAATGGTTAATGCATCAATAATTAGTTTACTATTTTTTTGTAACCGGTGATCAGAATTAGTTTAAATTGTTGAACTGGTTAGTGCACTGATTCACCCCCCTCTTAGTACATTACATAGTGCTTAATACCCAATTATATATATATATATAGACAAATCAGATATCCAATACCTTCTAATATAAATTTGACTGTTCCAAAAGTCGTGGGTCATTTTAACCCATTACTTTTACAAAAAATGCATTTGATATATGAGTTTCATCTAATATTCAATCCTATAAAAGAATTTTTTTCTCAAATCAACTACTAGGTATGATTTGCATTGCATTTTTATCCATTTTTTGTCAGTTATTTGCATTTTTGAGTTAGTTTTTTTGTTTATTGGTTTAATTTTAAAAAATAAAAATTAAATTATTTATATTGTTTAAACTATATGTTAATTATATGAATTTGTAACTTGATAAGGTATGGTAGATAAAAATGATAATCATAAACTTGGAAATCCATACCGTGAAAACCCATAATCTGAAAACCCACAGCTCGTAGACCCACATGCACAAATCAAGAATGACTATATATCTTGTGCATGGATTTCAATCAATAGTTTGTAATTCTATCTATGGCTATTTCCTCACATGGGTATGAATGCAGGCTATAAATCATAAAAATGTAATGAATTTCATATATATCACAAATAGAAAACCAAATATATATCTCTAACCATGTTTTTATATGCGACAAAGATGATATTTAACTTGAATACATAGAATTTTTCACTTCAAACAAATAGAAATGGAGATGAAAATTAATGAGGTGATTTGGGAGAATAACCTATATATGGAACATATCTATGGTAGGCTTATATTGGAGATGTTCTTAACAAACTATGTGTTTATACTAGGAAGTAATCTTTGGGTAATGTTGTATGTAAATGACTTCTAAACTAGAGGCTCAAATATGAAACAATGAAATATTTCATCAAATTTCATTGAATTTCATAGAGATAAAGTGTCAACTCCATGAATGATATTAAGTGTATTAAGACAAAGGGTGAATCATCTTAATGATAGTAGGGATAATGACAAAGAATTCACCAAGAATTAAAGGAAAAGAGATATCATCAGTCATATCATGAGAGGAGAAAAAAATATTCAGTAATTGTTCCATGTATACATTAATGGAAATCAGGTAATTGCAAACTATTAAATTCAGTTATCAAATGTGACATTACCTTCACTAAGTCATAACAGACTTAAGGATCAAATATGAATATATGAAGTGAGCTAGTAGAATAGGCATATAGAATCCAAATGGGCAAAAAATAGTAAAGCGACAGTGATTTAAAAGTGACACACAATGCTTAGAAGGAGTCATATGATGATAAATGAACACAATACACATAGGTGTACAAATCAACCTAAACAATACAATGAAAAGAGGGTCATTCAGCTAAGTGTTGTAATATATATTTGGATAATATTTTATAATGATTCTCATCACATATCCTCAATATTCAGGTTGAAAGAAAAATTATACGAAAATAAGGTGTAGAAACACCATCAGGACAATATAGAGAGTTTTTATGCTCTTTTTTCATTATAACTTTACTATTATTGTAATTAGGAACAAAGGGAAAATAAAATAGATCTTGAGGGTTTGTTTTCTGTTCCCATGAGTGAAGAAAAGCCTTATCTATTGGATCATAATGTGGATAGAATCTATAGAATAACATTCATGAAATTGCAACTCCAGCAAACTCAAAAAGTCCACAGAAACTCTCATAGCATTGGCGGGAACAGAGTGATACAAAAGGAAAAGATGAAAACAATTTGTGGTTAGTTTTTTTTTTAGGGTTCCTTAACCCATAAAGGACCGAAGTAAAAAGGATTCTTTTATTTAAGTTTGTTTAAATAATTTGGTCATAATACCTTTTCAATGGCATTATAAATGGCATGATTTCATTTTGATTAAAGTCCTAGTGATATATGTAGACATCATTTAAGACATTTGTAAATGTAATTTAGGGAAAGGGTTTTATTATTGTTGCATGTATTTAAATTTAACAATATTTAATAAAATCATATCTTACAAATTATATTATTAAATATTATCTTTATTGCAAAAATAAATGGTTTAGATTTAGTGATAAATTAAATTGATGTGACCATGGGGAGTTTAAGATTACATGCATTATGGAGATGAAGAGGGGAGTTTGATGAGTTTTAAGGGCAGTTGTACATCAATTTTGGGGCCCACTTGGGTTTTTCATCAATGGAGGTGGACTTTGAGGCATTTTACACTTTTTTTCTTCCACTTAGACCCCTATTTCCTAGGGATTTTTATGTGAGCTCAACCCTTGAGATATTTTTAGAGTTTGGAGGAGAGATTATAGTTTGACATCAGTTTTAGTTCAGTTTACCTTCTAGGTCACTTTGTATATTGTGCAATCCTTCCTATGAGGCTTTTGCATTGTATTATTGAAGACATTATATTTTTACATTAGTATATGCAAGGAAAAACATGGTAAATATTGTCGGTTAATACTATAGCGACAAACATAGCACAACACTACTCGACGCCAAGGTTACCAATATTGCTAAGTACAAAGCATCCGGACGCAACACTATTTAGTGTTAACCGATGACAGAAAAGACAAAGGAACCCGATGAGTAACCAATAGTGCAACCTAACGAAACATTCAAGAGTGGAACCAGAAAGATCAAGGGAACTCAAGGAAGAGCTCAAAGAAGGAACATCAACAAACTTTCAGTTCACACCAACAATCAGATATTGAGAGTCAGTTACATCCCAGAAAAAGTGGATCTAACTTTCGTGTAAGATAAATCTCTGAAGTTTTATATTTAGCTTCTTGATTTGTTTTTAAATCCATTACTTGAGGCAAAATCAATGTAATTATTATTGTTTTTATTATATTAATTGATTTAAAATATGCAAACTAAAGGATCAAGGTCAAGTTGTATACCTTTGATCTAGTGTTAACATTATAACGTGTGATTCTAGAATAGGTCAAAGAACTTGTATAAATAGATGCTCAATCAATTGTGAACATGTTGTTCGATGATGATTGTAGCCTGTGAGAGAATCTAAGGTTTAGACAAGAGAATTCATGTAGAAGCACAGACAAAGATCAAATCAGTTTTCAAGAACAAGAACCAAGGCTATCGACAAGCAGGAAAAGGTAAATTAATCAATCACTATAGGTGATATTCATACTTTGTAAGCTTTAATGGATCTGTGATCAGAAATTATAGATTGCATATAGTCAGGTCATACATATTGTACACATTATAACATGTGTAGTACACTTAAGAAACCCTTTCAAGGAAGGTGGATTTAACAATCCTATTGTAAAACTCTTAACCGAGTGCACATTACATTAGTATTGCTAAAGCTATTAACATAGTAGACCTAAATAGTCTCCACATTAATACTCCTAATAGGGTAGATCATTAGAAGTGATCAAATTGTAAGCCTTAATTGACTCCCTTAAAATCTGTAGATAGTGAAGTTTTGTGGGTGCCATCCCCACCACAGTTTTTACTTCCTAATAGGAGTTTTCTGTGATATCATATCTTGTGTTATGTGTCTATTACTTTCATGAATGTTTCTATGAATGTTACATACAATTAAGTTTATGAATTAATATTACATGCATAAGAAAGAACATCAAATTTTGTCGATAATACAATATAGATTGATTTCTAATGAAGTAAGGTGAAAAGTGTTAAAAGTTTTAGAGGTACTGATTCACCCCTACCCTCTTAGTACTACTTCCCATTAATCCCAAGAATTGGTATCAGAGCTTTTCCTCTTCTTGGAAAGCTTAAAGGCTTAAGAGAAAAAATCATACAATGGTGAAGTACAAACTTAATAAAAATATTGAGAATAAAAAGCTTGGAATTCAGATGTTCTATGAACAGTATAAAGAAGCTAGAATCAACATGAGACTATTGCTAGATGAAAGAAAGATTATGGCATCTTGCTATAATGAGATAGATTATCATGAGGAAGAGATACCAGATTTCTTTGAGTCTTCAGTTTCAAATACAAGAAAAGCATCAGATACATCAGAAGAAAGCATCACAAGCCTAACTAAAATCAATCTACATCTGGATAGACAAGTCGAATCTTTGCAAATCGGTCAAGAGACACAGATGGTAAGGATGATTGATGTCATGAAAAATGATAGGCAAGCTGAACAATAAAGAACACTAGCTATTGATGATAGAAGAAATATCACATAAAAGCTACAAGAAAAAGAGTCTGAGATACAAAGACTTACAGAGAATCACCATGAGATTACGAATCAGATTATTATTATGAGTCAAGATGCAAGAAGAATGAATATGGAACTCATTGAAAGAATACATACTATCGGTGAATTAAGAGAAGAGAATGAAAAAATAAAGCATGAGGTTAGAATTTAGCAACAACATAATGACATGATTAAGAAAGTTGAAGAAAGTACAAAAAGGATGGATGAATTCTTGAATGCACAAAGAAGACCGAACACCAACACTGGACTAGGGTACACCGAGCATGGAGAGTCATCAAATGAAGCTAATACAAAAGATGCCTACAACAATCCTAGACCAAGGAAGCTGACATGCAATCACTGTGGAAAGAAAGACCACACCTCAAATGTTTGTAGGAGAAAAGAAAAATGTATTCCTTAAATCTACATTTAAATTCACAAGATATTGTTATAATTGTAGCAAGAAAGGACATAGGGCATATGAATGTAAATCAAAGGTGAAAGAACCAAAGAAGGAAACCTATATGGACAAGTATTGTCCCACCTACAAAATTCATGGGCACACATCTCTTGAATGGAGGAAGAAGAAAATTGAAGCATGGAAACCCAAAAATCAAGAAAATGAATATAAACTGAGCAGAGTCGATAATTCATATGTTTGGGATTACAATACATGGATAAACTGCATAGCATGTGGTAGATATGGTCAAATTGCTGAAAACTACATGAGAACATGGACCAAAAGGTCTAGAGGATGGACCAACCCTGGAATGGCATTTCTACACTGTCATAAGGTTGGACATATAAAGAAGGTCTACAAAGACCGAATAGAAACCACCACTTTTACAAATGGTAACACCATTGAAGACATCAAGAAAATCAGAAAGAAAATGTGGAGGAAAGCCTCAACCATTGATGAAGCTGGACCAAGAAATGCAGTTGGTGACACCTCATCCCATGGATTTGCTGACTTCACCACCCCCGCCTAAAAGATGAAAAAGTAAGTATGGAACTACACTAAACCAAGTCATATTTTGCATCAGTTCCATTATACAGATTGATAGATAGTCAAAATCTGTATGAATAAAGATGCATATTATGTTACTTGTTACAATTATGAGAAAACAACCCCATCGGTAAACACATACTAAAAATCACCAGTGAACATAAAAGGATGAGTTGTCTACACTTACTGAGAATCGTCGGTCAATAAATAAAAAGGCTAAGTTGCTAATGTAAACCAACATGCGTCGGTAAGGAAGCAAAGTTACAATGTTGTCTTGACACTACACCGAGATCCATCGGTGAAAGCAACAATCTTAATAGCTATCCCGAGCATCCTTTCAACACTGAGAATGTTGTTTGAGATTTTAACCGATGAACTCCATCTTCATGAACCAACGAGTTGTTGAGAATTTATGATAGACTTAGGGAAAAAGTTTATAAATAATCAAAGGAAGCACTTCATTCTTCACACGCGAATTGAGAAAATAGAGCAGAGAAAAAAAAGAGCAATTAGCAGAACACCCTCAACTCGATCCAATGCACTCCAAACCAATCACTCACAAGCTACATGGATTGAAGTAAGTACTAAGCATACCAAGAACTCTGTTATTATTTTTGAAAAATCCCTAAATTTGAAACACAATGGCAATGACTTCAAGAACAACAAAATTGAAGAATGTCATTAAGTTAATCAAGAATAGCACTTCTGTGGGACCAAAATACAAGATATGTCCAGAGGTTTCCTTGCAACCCGATAATTTAGGCACATTCTCAAAAATTCCACCCAGGGTTTTATTGATAGAAGACGTTAGATTGTATATCCACTACAAGATCGCTGAGATTGGTGATCTGGAGATAGAGAAAGCTTATAAGAAGCTATGTGATGATCAAGGGAACCTAAAGGAAGAACACAAGCACTTGCAAGTAAAATGGATAATAAATGCCCTATATTTCCCAAGGGTTTTCAAAATTGACTAGATTTGGTTAGTACTAAGAAGAATGCATGATCAGAAGTTATGGTTGGATTAACCCAAATAGATTATAAAGTGTGTATTACATGCTGTAACAAGTTACCCTATAATTGAAAAAACAAAATCTCACAAGCATCCCTCTCAACCAGAAGTTGAGAAACTCACCAACATTGTATGGGATAACCGAGGACTTAAGGTGAACACCATCACCAATGAGGAACTGAGGTTCGGTGCATGTGTCATAGGGTACAAAATATTTCAATCTAGTAGGATAAACAACATTGCATCAACAACAATAAGCATATCTTACAAGATTGTCATGAAAGGAGTACAAATGGATCTATGTGAGATCCTAATGAAGCAACTTGATGAAAATATGACAACAATCAAGTCTTCCAAGACAAACACATGTAATTTTGGCTCACTTATAATGTGTATACTCTTTTATTTTCAATAATACTTTCCTTCAATTGGAAAAGTGAAGTGGGACACCACTAAGCCAGTAACATTACAAATAAATGACTTTATCAAGTCACTAGGTGACAACTTTGATTTAGTGATGACTAAATACTTCCTTGATTTCAAGGAAAAGATGATGGAGAGAGTAAGGATCCCTGAACACTTAATTGAAAAGCATAAGGAAGAGATATTATTTATGGTGGATTTAGATTGTACTCATATTAAGCCAGTTGTACCGAGGACAGCTTGGTTACCACCACTTGACTAGGAGATAAACATAGATCAAGTAACAAATGCAATTAATGCACTATTGAATGAACCACTTGATAGTAAGAAACAAATATTTGGAACATATGAAGAGGCCAAGACTAAAAGAAAATGGGCCAAGTCATAAAGAAGACTGTCAATACAAAAAAACAAGATGGTAAAGAATCTTGAGAAGTTGTTGTTAGTAAATGAGGAGAAAGAACAAACAAAGGACACCGATGAAGAGGAAGATAAGCAAGAAATAGATTTTGAAGCCACAGAGTCTGATGATCCTCCACCTCCAACCAACAAACCAAGAACTATCATAGCGCAGAGGATAAGGAGCCAAACTACAAAGAAAGATACTACACCTCTTAAGAAAAGTCAAGTGAGGACCTATAAGAGAAAGAATCAAAAAGATAAGTAAACACCTACCAAAAAGAGGAGAAGACTCATCAGAACTGAAGCTGAAATTGAAGACTCAAAATAGGATGAGCCTGAAGAAGCTAAGAAGAGTTTAACCCCTCAAACAATTGATGGGGTTTCTGAGTAAATTGCTACAACAGGTACCATGACTGATAGGAAAATCAGACAATGGGTAAAACTGGAGCTTGGGGACAAAAATAAAATAGAATATGCAATAATTAGGTCTATGGTTAGGTTCAAATATTTACTAGTTGAGTTTTCTAGAAAATACCCAAAGAACTGAGTGACATAATTTTAGCACAATGGACTTATGCTTTGCACACAGAAAAGGAAGCAAGGGAGAGGGTACTTGTAAAACTCATGCCTCCCGAATCCAAAATGGAAGAGATAAAATAAATGATGAAAAAGAATTCCAATAAATTTGTGGTAAAGATAAGAGCCTACTTTTAGTAATAACTGAGAGGTGGGGGGGGGTGAATCAGTGGCCTCAAAACTTTATCCTTCAAACATTAACCACCAATCAAATAAACCTCAGATTATTAAGTCCCTACAAGATGCATGACATGAAATACTTATAATTATTAAATGTCTCTCAGTTTTCCTTGTCTGTCCTTATTCTTCTTGATTACAAATAAGCAATATAACTATTTACTGAAACTCGGTAAATAAGAAGAGTATACCAATCAACCTAGTGTTAACTATGTCAGATGCAAAACAATAAAGAAATGAATGATACACACATAACACATGAATTTTTAACACGGAAAACTTGTTAAGGGAGAAACCAGTGGGACCAGTACCCCAAATTTTCACTCTTCTGAAGTGAGCCCTATTAGGAGCCAACCCTGTTAAAGGTTACAAACACACTGTTAAGTGTGACCTTGTTTGAGGATTTTATACATAGAGGTTGTCACTTAGTATCAAGCATCTATTGCTACCATCCTTAAATCAGCCTCCTTCTTAGACTATCAATAGGTATCGGGAAAATCCAATGCTACTTTAATGAATCAACCTTGTTTGCACTCCTTGGGATGTACCTCAATATATAGAAGACTGTTAACTCGTGCTCTGCTAAGAGACTTGATTCTTCAATGGTTAAACTAAAACACTATAACCTATTTCTAATGCACCTTTGAATTGTATATTTTTATATCTTTTAAGTATATTACCTCTCTAATTAATGTATCAATTCAATTCTTTGTGCTCCACACTTTCTATTCTATGATGTTGTGTTTCATTGTTTGTTAGTGTCTGCAGAATTCTTTAGTTCTCCTTTAGCTTGATTGATCAGGACTATATGAATTAATTCTTCATCAGTTTCTCCTTAACATCCTCTTTTTTTATTCACTCCCCTTAATCCCCTTTTCATGTGATAAAAAAATGAATTAAGCTTGTCTCTTATATAGACATGATATTCACTGTTTCTTGATTCTTTATTCTTGGCGTGAAAAACAATCCAGCCAATTTGATTTAAATCATAAATCTTGATTTATCTTGTAGTTATCTTCTTGCGAAGTATACAAATCTTCTTTAAATAAATTACTTAACTCTAGTGAAATAAAACAAACAAAACAACAAGTTAAGTCTATCTTTAGCTCTTATCAGCTAGATATTTTGTCATTTTCTGAACTCTCTATTCCGTTGGTCAACTCTTTAGTTAGTTGTCAGTGAAAATTGACAGTTCTATTGGTGTGACTTCAGTTAGCTTTTGGATCTCCCTTCGTCGGGAATCATTGGATTTTTACTCATTGGGAAACTTTATTTTCAGCTCGTTAGGCATCCTATGGTTTTTCTTCATCGAGAAACACTGTCTTCTACTCGTCAGGTATCACTATGAATTTTCTTCTTTGCCTTTATCGATGGTGTGCACTCCTTTGGTGTTATATATTACTTAGTTAATACTTGAATTCTATGCATTTCTAAAATAATAACCTTTGTTCCATTGATTCTTTAAATTCTTTGGCATTATGTACATGACCTTATAGATGATATCAAGTTGATATCAATGACAATACAAACCATTAACTGATTTAATGCTTGCATTATCTTCAACTTAACATTATCAAACATTCAATTAGTTACATGTCATCAATCTCTCCATTTGGCATTGATTTCAACATACTATATTATCACACTATACTATTTCTAATACAATATTTAATACAACATTTGAGATTCATCAAACTACCAATCTTTTGTTTGATAACTGATAAATGTCTACTCTCTGCTAAGCTCTATTTTAGCTTAGATTTGATTCTTGCAGATCTTTGTCTTCTAATGTGTTGAGTCCTCTTCTTGTGTCAAATTGTTTCCTTTGACTTTTCTCTCTTTTGTGATGTATTTTTCTCTTTTCAGCAACTCTCCCTTTGTGTAATCATTTATACAACTTTTCTCTTCTTTTGGATATAATCTCTACCTGTTGGAGTAATCTGATAATGGATAATCTTTCTCTCTTTTTCAAAAGAATGTGATAATAATATGGATAATCTCTCTCCCTTTGACAACAATGCCAAACCAATATCTCACAGCTATCTGACATTCATGTCAAATAATCTTTTCTCTCCATCCATAATATAATCCTTGAATTTCCCTTATCCATCATCAATACAACAATATGCTCTGGTGCTTAGTTTTGATATATACCTATATGTATATAGATGTATCTTTGAAGTTCATCTCTTTGCTTGCATCAACATGAATGATATTTTGATAATATGTAGGCTAATGCAACCTTCAATCATATTACTGACTGGTAGACAAGGGTTTGACCCCTAGTCTATTTCTCAAGTACTCAAATGTATCCTTGGGTAGTGGCTTGGTGAAGATATCAGCTAATTATTCTTTTGATTGCACATACTCAAGTATCACCTCTTTTTCTTGAACTTTTTCTCTCAAATAATGATACCTGATGGAAATATGTTTAGTCTTGGCATGCATGATTGGATTCTTGGAAATATTTATTGCACTAGTGTTATCAAATTAGATAATTACTGGTTCTGAGATCTTCATATGCATACCTTCCAGCAACTGTTTGATCCATGCAATATTTGAGCATTTTGCAACACTAGAAACATACTCTACTTCTATAGTTGACTGAGAGATGCATCCTTTCTTCTTGCTAATCCATGTGACAAGTCTATCACCCATAAAGAATGCTCCTCTAGTTGTGCTCTTCTGGTCATCTAGATTTCCACCCCAATCAGCATCGGTAAACACCTTAAGTTCAAATTTTTCTTCTCTTCTATACCATAATCCAAATTCCTCAGTGTTCTTCATATATCTTAGAATTCTTTTCACAGCAATCATATGTGATTCCTTGGGGTTAGCAGAAAATCTAGCAACAATTCCTATTGCATGTGCAATATCTAGTCTAGTGTGTACAACATGAATGAGTTTTCCAATCATTGATATGTACAAAGTTTGATTTACCTCTGTTATCTTTTCCTCCTTTGTTAACTTACATCTAGTAGCCATTGGTGTTCTAACTGGTTTGGAATCTTCCATCTTGAATATTTTTAGGACCTCTTTGATGTATTTGGACTGTGTAATGAAAATACCTTCACTTTGTTGAATGATTTGTAGACCAAGAAAGAACTTGATCTCTCCAAACATAGACATCTCAAAATCTTTTCTCATCTCATTAGAAAATTATTTACATATCATATCATTTCCTCCAAATATGATGTCATCAACAAATATTTTAGCAATCAAAGTGTTAGCATCAGTATCTTCCTTCAAATAAAGATTGTTGTTTTCACTAGTCCTTACAAATCCAATACTTATAAGATAGGAATGAATTCATTCATACCCAGCTCTAGGAGCTTGTTTCAATCCATACAAGGATTTGTGAAGTCTACATACCATGTTTCTCTTATCTGGATCGACAAACCCTTCTGGTTGCTCAATGTATACCTCTTCTTCAAGTATTCCATTTAGGAATGTTGACTTGACATCCATTTGATATACTTTGAATCCTTTGAATGAAGCATAATCAAGTATTATTCTTACTCCTTCTAACCTCGCAACTAGTGAAAATGTCTCTCCATAGTCTATACCTTCTTCTTGTACATACCCCTTGCATACTAGTCTTGCTTTGTTCCTTGTGACTTCTCCATTCTCGTTTAGCTTATTCCTAAATATCCATTTTGTACCAATGACATTCTTGTCATCTAGTCTTGGCACAAGTGACAATGTCTTGTTCTTCTCAATCTATTCAATCTCATCATTCATAGCACCTATCCACTCCTCATTATCTAGTGCAACATTGATAGATTTTGGCTCAAACTCACAAATTAAACAATTTGAGGTTAAAGACTTACTTCTTGTTCTTGTACCAGCTTTCTTACCTCCTATGATCTGGATCTATGGATGGTTCCTTCTTACATATCTTGAAAGTATAGGTATAGCTCTTTGTGTATCAGCTTGATCATTATTTTTATCTTCATTCTATTCTTCATCACCTTGCACATTATTCTGATTATTATCATGACTGTTGGTAACAGCAGTGTGACCGTCAGTTGCAACATTCTATTGTTCTAGAATTAAGCATTATTTCTTGGGTAGAGTTTTGAGTCCTTCATAGTATACAAACTTGGTGTAGTCCTCTGGTTCTTTTGTGTTTTCCATCTCATTCTTTTCTACAAATTCATCTATCTTTACATTTTCACTTTCAACAATTTTGTTAGAAGCCTTGATGAGATATTTATAAACTTTTCTCTTGGTGGAATACCCTAGAAAAATACCTTCAACACTTTTGGCATGAAGCTTTCCATTTCTATCATCCTTTAAGACATAAAATTGACTACCAAATATTTTTAAGTAACTTACATTGGGTGTTTTACCATACCATAGCTCATAAGGTGTCTTCTTTGAGTCTTTCTTGAATTGTACTCTATTTAATGTGTAGACAGGAATACTGACAGCTTCCCTCCATAAGATTTGGGCGATGCCTTTCTCTATCATCAATGTTCTAGCACAATCAACTATTGATCTGCTCCTTCTCTCAGCAATCCCATTTTGGTGTGGTGTTCTTGGTGTAGAAACCTATCTTTTTATACCATGATCATTACAGTAAATTAGTGAATTCATCTGATATAAATTATCCTCCTCTATATGATCTCAATAATTTCAAATCCTTACCACTTTATTTCTCTACCATAGCCTTATACTATTTAAACATCTTGAATGCTTTAGATTTATCTTTAAGAAACATGAATGTCATCATTCTAGAATAATCATCAACAAAGAGAATAAAATATCTATCTCTATAATAAATATTTGTCCTCATTGGTCCACATAAATCAGTATGGACTAATTCTAGAATGTCATTAGATTTATGGGTTGTACTTTTGAAACCAGACTCAGTCATTTTGCCTTTTTGAAAATTCTTGTAGATGATGATATCTAGCTTTGTCATCATCGGTAAGTCTCTTACATTTCTCCTTCTTCTTATTTTCATCATGTTGTCAAAATTCACATGACACAAGCTTTTGTGCCACAACCATATGTCTTTTTTTCTAGTCACTAGGCAAGTGGTGTTAGTATCATTTAGATAGAATAAGTTACCTTTAGTCTGTTCACCGGTACCAATTAGTTTTATTGATTCATTGAAGATCTTTTCCTTCTTATTCTCAAATGATACTTTGTGACCTGAATTATGCAGTTGAGAAACACTCAACAAATTATAATTCAATCCTTTTAACCAATAAGAATTTTCACATTTAATCAAGTTCTTCACCATTATATTTCCTTTACCTTCAACTGGACAAGGTGTATCATTACCCATTCTTGATGTTCCACCATTATAGTACTCAAAAGTGTTATACTTTTCTTTATCACTGGTCATGTTGTGAGTGTAGCCACTATCTATAATCCAGATTTCATTCTTGCTAACCTTAGATATGAGTGTAGTTTCTACATACCTTTCATCTTCATCTGAATCATCCTTCATAGTTACAAATACCATCTCGATGTCTTCATCAGGTTCGGTGTCAGTATCTTCATCTTTGCAAGTAGCTAGGTAGCTAGCCTTCTTTCCTTTTTCCTTGTAGTCTCTGGTATCTCTTCTTTCTGATTGTCAGTAACCTCTATAATCTTTGTTATCACTTCTGTCACATTTCTTCTCAAAAGATCTGTCATTACTTCTATCATCTTTTCTTCTGTTAGGACATCTTTCATCAAAGTTTCCAATCTCTTTACAATTAAACCATACAACTAGTAACTTGCCTTTGTATTTACCTTTGCCTCTCTACATTCTTCTAGCCATAAGTGCTTCTATTTCATCTAGATCTTATTCTTCACTTTCACTTTCACTATCTTTTCTAGATGTATGTCTATGATTTGATTTTCTTATTCTCATAGAAGACTTAAATGCATAATCTAAGTTTGGTAAGACACTATTATCAAAGTTATTCATCTCAAATGAAATCAGTCTACCAATTAAACTATCAAGAGTAGCTATATTGTTTGCTACTTCTCTCATTTCTTGAATGGCAGAAACTATAATAGCATATACAGGTAGTAAGGTTCTTAAGATTTTACTTACCACTTTCTCCTCTTCAAGTGTACCTCCAACTCCTTGTAGAGCATTGACTACTTCTTTTATTCTTGTGATGTACTGTGTGATGCTTTCTCCTTCTTTCATTCTGAGATCGTCAAATTTTCCTCTAAGGCTTTCTGCCTTGGCTCTCAGAATATTTGTATCGCCTCCATGTACAAGAATTAGTTTGTTCCACATCTTCTTTGGAGTTTTGCAATCCTTGACATTTTCAAATTCAACATCAGAGAGTGAGGAAGAAAGCTCTATAATCATGTCGTTGTTTTCATGCTTCTCTCTCAATTGATCTACTATCAGTACTCCTGTAGACAACACATATTCAATATCTAGGAATTGAGTAACATCATTACCAATACCTGATAAGTGGAGTCTTATCCTACTTTTCCATAGAGCAAAGTTGTCTTTGTTCACCTTGGGCACATCTCGTCTATTCATCTTGTGATCTTGACTTAGGTCTTGAAACCTTCCTTTCTAAGCACACAAGCTCTGATACCAATTGTTAGTAATAATTGAGAGGGGGGTGAATTAGTGCCCTCAAAAATTTATCCTTCAAACATTAACCACCAATCAAATAAACCTTAGATTATAAAGTCCATACAAGATGCATGCCATGAAATACTTATAATGATTAACTATCTGTCAGTTTTCCTTGTCTATCCTTATTCTTCTTGATTACTGATAAGCAATATAACTATTTACCAAAACTTAGTAAATAAGCAAAGTATACCGATCAACCCAGTGTTAACTATGTCAGATACAAAACAATAAAGAAATGAATCATACACACATAACACATGAATTTTTAATGTGGAAACCCTGTTAAGGGAAAAAAACCTGAGACCGGTACCCCAAATTTTCACTCTTCTCAAGTGAGCCCTGTTAGGAGCCAACCTTGTTAAAGGTTACAAACACACTGTTAAGTGCGAACTTGTTAGAGGATTTTATACATAGAGGTTGTCACTTAGTATCAGGCATCTATTGCTACCATCCTTGAATCAGCCTCCTTCTTAGACTATCAATAGGTATCAGGAAAATCCAATGCTATTTTCATGAATCAACCTTTTTGGCACCTCTTGGGATGTACCTCAATATATAGAAGACTATTAAATATTGCTCTGTTAAGAGACTTGATGCTTCAATGGTTAAACTGAAACACTATGACCTGTTTCTAATACAACTTTGAATTGCAGATTTTTAGATTTATTTAAGTACATTATCTCTCTGATCAATGTATCAATTCAATTCTTTGTGCTCCACAATTCGTCGGTGTGTGTAGAATTCTTTAGCTCTCCTTCAACTTGATCGATCAGGACTGTATGAAGTAATTATTCATTAGTTTCTCCTCAACATCCTCTTTTTTTATTCCCTCCCCTTAATCCCCTTTTCATGTGATACAAAAAATGAATTAAGCTTGTCTCTTATATAGACATGATATTCACTATTTCTTGATTCTTGATTCTTGATTCTTGATTCTTGATTCTTGGCGTGAAAAACAATCGAGCCAATTTGATTTAAAGCATAACTCATGATTTATCTCATAGTTATCTTCTTTCCAACTGTACAAATATTCTTTAAATCAATTACTTAACTCTACTCAAATAAAACAAAGAAAACAACCAGTTAAGTCTATCTTTAGCTCTTTCCAGCTATATATTTTGTCATTTTCCGAACTCTCTTTTTCGTTGGTCAACTCTTTAGTTTGTTGTCGGTGATAGCTAACAGTTCCATTTGTGTGACTTGAGTTAGCTTCAAGATCTCCATTTGTCAGGCATCATTGTATTTTTACTCATTGGACAGCTCTATTTTCAGCTCATTGGGCATCTTGTGGTTTTGCTTCATTGGGAAACACCGTCTTTTGCTCATTGGGTATCATTGTGACTTTTCTTCTTTGCCTTTACCGATAGTGTGCACTCCATCGGTCTTATTTGTTACTTAGTGAATACTTGAATTTTATGCATTGCTGAAAGCATAACCTTTGTTCCATTGATTCTCTGAAGTCTTTGGCATTATGTACATGACCGTACAGATGATATCAATTTGACATTAATGACAATACAAACCACTAACTGATTTAATGTCTTGCATTATCTTCAACTTAACATTATCAAACATTCAATCAGTTACATGTCATCACCTACAAGGTGTTACAAGGGAAGGTCATATAGCTTGACAACATGATAGATGCTAAATGTAGAGAAATTATTGATCTACCTATAGAATCCATTACTTATCACCGAGACACCTCATATAGAGGAGAAAAAATAAAAAGCAAGTCCATAGCACATTGCTTTGGATAATATGGAAGATACTAAGCCCATTGACTTAGCTAGAGTCATGGATGATCTTGACATTCAAGATATTACTCACTATGATTCTGATAAGGATGAAAATAAGGATGATGATGTAATATTCATATCTCTTAAGGATCAAGAAAATCAACAAGCATTGAAGAAATCAGGAAATAAGGACATGGATGTTGCTGATGAGACATGGCCAGACACTTCAATCATTGACATAACATGACTAGACCCTGTAGAACAAATTCAAAATGATGAAGATTTCACTATTCAACAAGCTCAAACTAATGATCAAAACACAACTACAAATGCAACACAGGTAAGCACACAGAACAATATGCCAGTATTGATGAAGGTCATCAATCTGATAGAAGGAAAAGAAAAATCTACTGCAAATACAAGCATACCCAAAGAAAAGGGTGATGTAGAAACAAATGATACAAGAGATGAATCCAAATATACAACTATAGAATGAGATGCTACCGATGATCAGGAAGACAAGTCTACTGATCAAAATTGAGAAGGAGAAAAACAAGTAGAAGAGGAAAAGAAGGAGAAGATTGAAGAAGAAAAGATAGATGATCCACAAAAGAAAACATAAGAGAAATCTGCTGATACACCCAAGGTATATGAAGAGATGTATTCACCTAGCCAATAGGCTAACACCGTGCAGAAGTCACAAGAAGTTTCATCTACAAATCCTTCACCAAGCACCTCAGATAAAGGAGGAAATAGAAGGGCAAGATAAAACTTCTATGTATGAACTACCATTGCTAGTTTTTAACTACAAGTATAAAACTTCTATAACATATATAATACATAGAAGTTTTTAACATATAATGGAAATAGAAGGGCAAGATAAAACTAGATGAAACTAGAACAGTTCCATTATGTGATCCTAGAACATTGGATCCTACTGAGTTAAAAAAGTATGCTAGACTTTTATAAAGGAAAGCTGTCCAAGACAAGCTGAGAAAGGCCACAAAAGAATCAAAGGTACTTGATGTTGAAAAAGGAATCCTATAGAAAATTGTACCTAATACAAATGTTGATCAAAAAACTCTCATACTTGATCAATTAGTGGTTCTCACTGATGCTATCACATCTCAGAATATAGATGCTGAAAAGGCTATGGAAGAAAAACTTGAGAAGAAATTTGAATTCAAGTTAGCACAAAAAATAAGCCAAGAAGTGGCACTAAACAAGGTGAACTATCTGAACTGGTAAGCACATTGGACCCTATAATTTTAGAAGCTATAGCCTTAATTCAAAAATTGTTCACATTGAATCAACTCACCTAGGAGTATACCAAAAATATAGCACAAATTGATGCTAATCTTCAAGCTAGTGCACAAGGTCTCACAAACATTAAAGATGCAATCAAATTGTACCATGACTAGCTCAAGAAAGCTAGGAAGCTGAGACATGATATTCATATTGTAGAAATAAAGTTTATAGATGAGGTTAATGAGCTTTAAGCTCAACTTTTACCAACTCTCACATTACTGTAACAACATATGACACAGGCAAGAACACTTATTGTCACCCCAGAAATGTTTGTCCTAGACAACATTTATGATATGCATGCCATGATTGAACTAGAGCACATGGAACAAGAAATCCTCAAAGAGAAATGGGAGAAAATGATGGAAGATATCAAGACCAGTCACTCCCACATACTTGACACTCTATAAGTTGCACAATTTTGTCCATTCATGGTGCATGAGCACCCCTAGATTGGTTTGACAATCTAGTTAGTTAAATTGTGTGTGTTTTCCTTATGGAATTTGTTTTTAATAAGATTGAGTCAATCTTAAGGTCATGTTGACCATAGCATGGTTGAGTTAGGATGTGTTTAGTTTGAGTCACGGGAACTTTTGGGATGGGCAATTAGGGCTAATAGCTTGTAAAGCATTCTAATTGGCACATGTGCCATGATGATGTCATCATGAGGTTAGTAGGGTCTAAGGTAAGTTAGAATCATGCTTCCACCCTTATTTGGGTCCTTGGTGAAGTTTAGTGAAGGTTTGTACCCTTGTGATATGGTTTGCAAGAAATGAGGAAAAGTTATCAAAGTTGCATTTTGCAACTTTTAAACTTTGCAATGTTGCTCTGACAACATTTGCAAGAATTGGAAAAATCATTCAATAGATTCCCTAAGGTGTTGATAATGAATTGACCACCCTATATTAGGGAAAATTAGACATTGTAGCAAGGTTGGATGTTGAATGTACGGACATATTTTTGAGAAGAAATATCAGCTATGTGATTTAGTGTGCAAATTTGATGTTCTTGATGACAGTAGGGTTTTGATGGATTATTTTTGGCACTTCAACCCATGCATATATTAGAGTAGGTTTTCTTTGAATTTTGTGTGGAAATAGTTAATCATTTTTTTTGTTTTGAAGCATCTTTTGTAAATATTCTATAATCTATACTGGTGATGGTCTGATCCAAATGGTTTTTGTTAATGGAGTCATAACTCCTTTTCCCACAGTGGATTTTTTCTGGTTCCTTGCGATTTGGGAGATGACTCCGTGTACATTATTTCTCCAAGAGGTTAGGCCCTGGAAAGAAGGAGAGCTATTCATGCAGTGATGCCCTAGGCGAGCCAGAGGTGCATGGATAGGGAATACAGTGAACTACAAAAGAATAATGAGTGATTGAATGCATTGGATGCTTCAATTTGAGCATATGGAGAGGATGATATGTGTATAGAGGCCCCATGTCCAAGGAGACATTCTGGTGATGAGTTATTCGAGGTAAAAGAACTAAAACTTATGCAAGTTATCCATATTCAGTGAAACCCTTAATTATAGGCTTGATTATAGAAAGCCACTGTATGGATAGTTTGGGGAAGCAAGTGTAGACCTTATGGAAAGACATATTATCAATTAGTGTCAACAGACATAGTCATTCAGTGTTGCCTGAGTATACAATGTCGCCCAAGTATATAGTGTCACCTGAGTGTTCAACATTGCCCGAGTGTTCAACATCACCTAAGTGCTCAACATCACCTGAGTGTTCAGCATCGCTTGAGTGACAGTTTATCACCCGAGTAGTCTTTTAGACCCGAGTGACAGTTTGAAGTCAACCTTGCATATATTGTTAAATATAATTTTTTTTATTTCAAGCCAACTTACAAATTTATTTGTTGGATAAAGATATATATGTAAGATAGTTTTTTTATCCAATATGTGGGTATGTGCAAGATCATGGGGGGCGAAAAAGTGGCGATGTGAAAAAAATCCACTTTTCACTCGTCCAAAAGTGCATGAAAGTGCTTGTTGAATTTTTATTAGGCCTAGGTGTCAGTACACCTGGGCAAACCTGACACCAAAGCACAAGCCTAATCGGGTACCTGATATTTTCGGGTACCTGAAACCTATGGCATAAATCAAAAACCCACGGGCTGATTTCTTCATTTCTCCCATCACTTTAGGTTTCCAAAATGGCTAGAAATATCATATACATGATTTTTTTGGGTACCTGATTGCTCCAACAACAAATTCAACTCCACTTCTTATCCGGTAAGTAAATTCTTGTTATGTCTAGATTGATTTTTTTCATTTTCATGTTAAATGTAGTTTTTTTGGTAAAAATGGGGTTTTGTATTGATTTTTTTAATAATATATGAAATCAATTTGAAATTTATATTTGTTTATTATTTAATCAGGCATGGCTGACAACAATGAAGATAATAACCCTCCCCCGCCAAATAATAATCCCTAAAACAATCCAGAACCACTGCAAAACCCTCAATATTTAGAGGATTTAATACAAGAGAATCTAAACACTATACGAGGCTTCAAAGACACATATAAGAATATACCTATCTTAGCTCCTATGCTTTCCACCCTAAATACCATTGTTGAAAACATTGACACCCTTACGCAGCAACATAATGCTGCTCTTCATTGGCGTGATGATATGCACACCCAATTTGATGATGGGCTTGACCAT